>VWZU01011794.1:360377-377178 GCA_013397095.1 Sterrhoptilus dennistouni | reverse complement strand
CATTCTCTTTTTAAAAGAGGAAGTAGAGTTGTGTTTCTTCTTGTTTTGTTTTTTGACAGGTAGATTCCTGCTGGGACATACATTTTCATACAAATATATATATATATATATGTATTTTTTTTTTTAGATTTTATTTTATCATATGTCCTTTCCAGAATGTTTATTACACTTCGTTCTCTGATTTCAAGATTTCATGAAAGATTTTCATGAAAGGAGATGCAGTCTTGCAATTTCAATGAGGATCCATTCGGCAAGGTTTGTACATTTCTCTGCACTTCATGTCATCTCATGCCATTTTATTACTTTTAGTTTGGTGCAGAATTGGTTGGGTGGTTTTTTTTTTTTTAGTATTTCATTTCATCATTTTCTTCTCCTGTCTCTTTGTTTGACTTCATTCCCTGATTGAGGGATTTCAGTAATATAATATTGGCAAATTTCTGTCCTTTTCACTGCACATCATTTCATCTTAATCTATTTCATTTTATTCATTCCACTTATAAATTTTCTTTTTATTTTTCAATTGCATTTGATTTTTCAACTCTTCTTTCCAGAGTGCTCGTTACACTTTCTTCTCTGATTTCAAGATTTCATTTCCTTTCATGAAAGGAAATTCTTTAAATTCTAATGTCTCTCAAAGTAACAGATTTTGATTTTAAACTCTAATTTTGAGCCTAATTAACCATATTATTTCAAACTTCATGTGTAGTTTCCAAGTTAAATGCCTGCCTTTTGCAAAGAACCAGTAAAATCCTGATTTATTAAGAAAGAAATTTAGCATTCCTGATATTTCAGCTCCTAAAGCAAGTATTTGGATTTAGATACCTGATGGAAACTTTATATGAAAAGATGTGAAACTGAACAGTGATGTTCAGTGTTCCATGTCTTTGTAAGGATATACTGGGATTTCTAAGATCAATCTGACTAGGGAGAGCAATGGACAGTGTCTGCCTTGATTTCAGTAAGGCTTTCAACACTGTCTCCAAAGAAAGTTGAAGTACAAGAGAGACATGAAGCTCCTGGAGTTGTTCCATTGGAGAACAAAAATGATTAAGGGACTGGAGCGTCTCTCTTTTGAGGAAAAGCTGAAGGGCCTGGGCCTGTTCAGCCTCAAGAATAGGCAGCCAGGAAGGCACGTCATCAATGTCTATAAATCTGAAGGAAGGGTGTCAAGAGGATAGATCCAAGCTCTTCTTGGCAGTGCCGAGCAACAGAGTAAGAGGCAATGGGCAGAAACTGGATACACTGGAAGTTTTCCCTAAACATGAAGAACTTCTTTACTGTGCAGATGACAAAGCACTGGAAGAGAGGTCCAGAAAGGTTCTGGAATCTCTCTTACTGAAGCTATTCAAGAACCATCTGGACACAATCCTGTGTCATGTGCTCTAGGATGACTGCTTGAACAGGGAGGCTGGACCAGATGATCTGCTGTGGTCCCTTCCATCTGAGCCATTCTGTGATTCTGTAATTCTGACTGTGCTGCTTCCATAGCAACATCAATTTACATTGAAATATTTGTTAAAAGCTTACAACCAAGGATTAATTAGTCAGTATTTTCTAGTGCTTTTCTTGTTGAACCAATGATTGACAGTGGGATTTCTTTTTTTTTTTAGGATAGTAAAAAATAAATGAATTCATGAGAATAGTACTTTTGCTTCTTTTCTTTCCTGCCTACTTTGTTTTTAGATGATTTGCTACCACTGCTTATAAAGTAAAAGATTTCGTGTGCTACAGAAGTTGAGGCCTGAGCTGTTTTCCCTGAAAGAAAAAAGCTAACAAGCTGCAGATGACACTTTTGACCTTGGAGAAGTTCTGTTGTTTAAATTGAGTTTTCAAACAGAAGTAGGTCAATTACGCAAATAACAGTATATCTCATATTCACATTCTAAATGGTTGTTAATACAGCTGTGATCTACTGAGGAGCCTTTTCTCCCACTGTACACATACCAAACTCAAATATTAGATGTGGCCATCCATTTGGAATTAAATATTGCTTTTATTTGGTGATTTATCCAGCTACCTCAAAGAGCAAATTTCAAAGTTGAAAGAGGAAGGAATAATCACATTTCTTGCGTTTATCTTCCTCCTGACCCTTGCATCTAACATGGGATCAATGAGATTGTGGGCATGGCATTGGGAGTTCACAGTTTGTGGTGTGGTGGCAAAGCCATGGATTAAGGAAGAGGGGGGATCTCTCTTAGCTTTCTTGGAGAAGTTATCTGTGCAATGACAGTGTATATGCTGGCCATGCTCCTCTGAGCATGAGAAGAAACACATCAGGTGAATTCTCGTGTTCAGTATGTCCAGGAGAGGAAAATCCAAATGCTGCCTAAAATGTGGCAGCAGGGAGTGATGACCTCAGCGCTGAGGAAACTTCCTGGGAAGTGGAGAGCACAGCAGATATTTCTCCAAACCAGCAGTTGAGGGGCAGAAAACCAACCTGAGGGAAAGAAGCTCTCTTGCTTCAATGTACAAGAGAGATGGCTATAGATTTTATTTATTTCTATCCTCTTTAGTCTTGCTGGCTTTCTCACCCCACCCACCCCTCCCAAATTTAATTTTTCCCTTCATTTCATATTCTAATAAAACTTGGAATTTAAGCTTAAAAGCTTTTTCTTTGGAGGACTTATAATGGAAAAATCTTAGGCAGGTCCACCACATAGTTCTAGTCAGTTCAAAGGCTTCTGTCTCTACACAACACAATATATGGTTATTTGTGACCAGACACATGAATAGTTTGGTGAATCTTAAACTTCAAGGAAGAATGTCTGACTTTATGTAATTTCTGTTCCCATTTAACAAAATTATGTGGCATTAATTCAGGTTTACCAAAATGCTTCCAGCTTGGTGGATATAATGTGAACTTGTACTTCTATGCAGATAAGTATAGAAATAGTGCCTATCTTCAGGACATTAAGAAATCTTTTTCCTCTTAAATCTGCCAAAGACTTGTGGGTGAAAAGACACTTTTCTTTCTCAATGCCTGGGGTTCTGAATTGCATGAAGCCACTGCATTGAACATTGGAGTAAAGTTGATTTGACAGTCAGCTGCAAGGGAAAACACAGTGGTTCAAATACTATGCTGTTGAAATCAAGAATGCTTACACTGTGTTCATTTTTATAGCCACCGTTTTTACCTCTTCCAATGATACATGACACCCGAAGGAGTTCTATTTGAGAAAAAAGTCACGCTCTTTGAGGTCTCATTATCTAGAATTAGCTTTAAGTTGAAACAAGCCACCTGCAGCATGACTACTCTTCAAAGTTCTCTGTGTTCATGTGAGAATAAAACAGTTCCTCAATTCAACCTTGTTATTCCTCATTAAACTACTTCCTTTTATAACAGTACCTGCAGAACACTGTGTTTCAAATTAACATTTAGAATTTTAAGCAGAGATCTCACAAAGAATTTCTTGGATGTTAATCTCTGCATGTCTGGAGATTAATGCTTTTTCTTGCTTTACCAGCAATCTTTCATGGAAAGTACTGAAATTACAGATTTTAGTGATTTTTAGGCCTAATCCTTACAACTCTTCTCTCTTTGTTTTAACATCTATCTTGCTGCTTTATGGTGCTATTTATAGTCCCAACGCATAGTGTAAAGGAAATATCTGTATGAATAAGGTGCTGCAGTTTTTTAATTTGCAACACTTTCTCTATGCCTGTTCCTGCAAATATATTTTCAGACATGGAGTGAACTGTGAAGAAGGGTGCTTGTGAGTGCAAGGGTGGCTGCAGCTTCATCTCAGGACACCTTCTTCCTTGGGCATCCTGGAGTGGTCTAAGCTGCTGCTTTGGGGCTCTACCAAGCAGCACTGGACAGAGGAGGTCGAAAGCACTGCAGCCCTGAAGGGCCAAGTGCTCGACAGCATTGCTCTGGACATAAAGCCACTGACCCTGTCCTCCTCTCAGATATTTGCCAGAAAATGTGCACCACCAGCTCTGTCCAGGAGATAGTTTCCAATAAGAAACAACTGAATTATGGGGGGGTTTAGGATGGAGGGAATATCTGGAAATCACCTAGTGGTTAAAGCAGGTCAGCTAGAGTAGGTTGCCTAGGACTATTGGGTTAGTCCAGGTTTTGGGGAAGCCTATTGGGGTTTTTAAATATCTCCATGAATGGAGATTCCATAGCCTCTCTGGGAAACTTGTTCCTGTGTTTGGCCTCAAAGTAAGAAGAGTGGGGAGGGGTAGGGGGGTTATGATCAGATGGAATTTCCTGTGTTTATATTTTGATGGTTTAAAAAAAAAATAATCTGTGCCTCATGTACTGGGCACCACTGAAAAAAATTTATCTCCCTCTACCTCATTCTCACTTTCATTTGTACAGATAGATAAGGTCCTCTTGAGTTTGCTTTTGTCCAGGCTGAACAGTCCCAGCTCTCTCAGTCTGTCTTCATGCAGCAGATTTTTCAGTCCTGTAATGATCTTTGTGGTCCTTTGCTGGACTTGCTCCAGTAGGTCCATGTCTCCTGTTCCGAGGAGGCCAGAACTGGACCCTGCATCCTGTGTATGTAAGCCTCACCAGTACCAAGCACAGAAAATGATTCACCTCCCTGAAACTGTTAGAAATGTGCTCCCTAATGCAGCTCAAGATACAGTTGGTTTTCTTTGCTATGAGGATGAGACTTGGTTTGAAGCTAATAGACCTGTTGTCATAAACGTGGTGGAAATATGAGGTTCTGCAAAAGTGCTAATATTCATATTTATAAATGTAGACAAAACTTGCCAGACTAGGACACCAGCAGATGCCATGAAAAGTCCATTTGTGCCTGTCTTTTCTTGCCTATTTCCTACATGCTTCAGTCTTACATGTTCATTAGCATAAAGTCTAATGCACTGTGATGTTGAAAACCCTTCCAAATGGAATATTCCCATTTGTGTCCTATTACAATTTCCTTGATTAGGGCAGCAAGGAGTTAAAAATCTATTTGCTCTCACAGTTAGATTGAATCTTAAAGAAAATTTCAAGTTCATTCTCCTCCCTAGAGCAATAGTTCATAGATGTGTCATTCGTGATGTGCTTTTCTAATATTTTTGTAAAGACTTCCAGAGATGGAGACAGGAACATTCCCCCAGGCAATCTTTACTATTGGTTCTTCAAAACTATTATGGCTGCTTAGGTCCAGCATCTAATGAGATTTCTTCTTTGACACATCTAAGGCCTTATTGTCTATCCTTCCAATGTCCTTCCCTGACATCAAACATGTTCATGTGTTTGTTTACATTAAAAGCATATCTTTATGCTTTATTTTCTCTTCCTTGATACTTTATTTAAGCTAAACTGCAAACAGGGTCTTAATTAGAGCTGAACTGATAGACCCAGAGCTCCATCAAGCTCATGGCTCATGATTCCTACTTATGCAAAACCATCTGATAGAGATGTCAAACTATACCATGTAGAGTATGTGAAACAGTAACTGCCCTCAGTCTATGAAAAAGGAAACAAAAGAAAAAGAATGCAGGTATTATTTCAAACTGAATGAAGATCCAAAATAAATCAAGTACAAACTTAAAGTGTTTTCTTTAAGACTTGTTTATGAATTATGGAAATGAGAAATGGAATGGGAGTTGTGAAGTATCAGGTAAGTATCCCAAAGTGCCAGCAAGTATATGGGGGCTAGAGCCTGAGGACTCCAGAAGCTGGGAAAAAGATCATGAGAAAGAAGGTGAGAAAGAAGTTGTTCTTAGAAAGCAAGGTGGGAAAACATCATTGTCCAATTAAATGGTGTGGCAGAGATGTTAAACAAAAACCTATACTTTAACTATTCGTAAATACTGCACTTGCTCTGAGTTGAACTATCTGTACAGAAATGCATGTGCACTTCTATAAGCCAGACTTCTAAATGATAAGTATTTCTGGAAGGAAAGCTCCCCTTTCTGCAGTTGACATTAATACAATTATATCTTATTTACATATAAATACATATTTGCATGTTATTGGTCTATTGTCATATTATCTAAGAAACAACTTTAAAGATTTACAAATGTACCTACTTCTAGTTCATGAAAAACTATGCTGAAGTAAGGCTTGCAGGTTGTTTCATGAGTGTTATTCCCAAAGATCAGACAAACAATGTTAAACAGTGTAACTTCAAATACTCAAGAAGTGTACACCATATGGAAGATTGTGTCTGTGGGAGTCTAATTCAAGAGAAGCAAGGAGAACGGATGTGTAGACTGATCTCAAATAGAGCATAAGTCTTTAAAAAAATATAAATTTCATCCCATATTTTGGAATTAAGACAACCCTTAAATGCTTCTAATTCCAAGAATAACTCTTATCTCAATAGTTTTTTGCATCTAGAAGCCACTATAGTTTTAGATAATGTATGCTTTCCTAAAAGAAATATCACTCGTCATAAAGCATATATGAAAAAAGGGGAAGTTCAGATTCTAATAAGGAGTAATAGAAGGTCACAACAAGGCAGTATAACAGTGTGATATGAGGGCAGACATTGCTTTTTTAAAACACAAAGCCCAACATTTAAATTTGCCTCAGATGATTTTGCAGCAGGACAGCATGTGATGAGCAAAATTGCTCCTGGGTTTTTGAAGGCTATGTTAGAAATCAGAGACATCACAAAGGAACTAGATTTCACATTAGGTTTCACATTATGCATACATGAATTCAAATAATGCAAGTAGAGCAATTACAAGACATAATCCAGCCAGCTGAAAAGCTGTATCTTAACTGTGCAGTTATAGCTGAGGTATTCCAGTCAACAAGCATTTAGCTAGAAGCAACTGTGCCTCAAAACAGAACGTTTTCCAAAATTAGTTTTGAAAAATAGGCCCTTGGGAGGTACATTTTTAGCTTCTTCATGATTTAAATAAGGTAACTTGTAAAGGAACATCTATCGCCCCAAGATTTGCCGATACTCACAAAAGACAGAGCTGTCCTAGTTAAGCCTTTGGCATATTTTATGAGTTATACGTAATTTAACCTTTTAACAGCATATTTTAAATTATCCATATAAAAATATCTCTACAGAGCAGAGCAATCACATTTCTTCTAAAGCTATCTTTGGATCTGTTTTTCTTTGATTCTGTTTTCTATAGACACTAATCTAAGTGTCATTAAAAAGCACCCCATTTGAAATCCATGGTAAGATTGTTTTTGCCAAATCACTAAACATTTCCTAGTAATTTTGGGGTTGGGATAAGATGGAGAAATCTCCAGCTTAAGTCTTACGCATTTACCAAAAAGACCTGTGTGAGTATCATGGTAGACAGATGGAAATATAGAGAAGAAAAAACAACCTTCCGTGAAATATTGACTTTGATAAATTTTAATAACCAGCTAAATGCTGACAGTAGCAACCATCACGTACTTGTTCTCTCTCTGTAGATCATTACCCAGTTTATATATTTTTATCTTAACAATGAGATTTATTTTTTTTTCAAATTGGAGTCTACATGCTACAAAATGTGTTCATATTAGCATTTTAACTCAGATCAGGAGCTTACTTTTGAATCCAATTTACCAACTGCCCCTGCTTGCTGTGCTCTGCTATTGGATATGCTGTATTCCTTTAAGGTGACTAATTTAGGACAAGCACATATAATGCAATCTAACTATTAAGAGTAGTCTAGCTTGAAACCACATTAGAGGTGTCCTAAAATAAAATCCTTTGACATGTATACGAAGTGGATATCTGCACTACCTCTTTTCTTCTACAGAAGTGCTCAAGCTGAGCTAGAGTGTATAGATTCTACAGCTAATGGAGATAAAGCTAAATTTTGTCTAAATAAATAATCCATTTGGAGTATCTCTACCTCTTTGCATTTAGCATTTATAATAGTGAAATAATCACAGTTCTAGAAATAGTTCTAGAAAGGATTTCCTTAATGGGAAGATAAGGAAATTCTTCTCTATGAAAGAAGAACTGTAGGTCTAGAGAACATGATTTTGCTCTAAAAGAAGCTTTAAACACAAAATAAAAGATCATCCAGCATGATGGATAATAGAAGACATAAAGGGGGGAGCTGGAAGTATTCTGAATGGCATTTACTACAGATGCAAGTAGTAATACTGTGTTTATTTCTAAAAATTTAAATATGCTTTCAATGGAAATAAATTTAAGGAATGAGAAATCTGAGACAGCCAGTCATTTATTGATATTTGATATATATATATATATATATATATATACACCTCACCACTCTCTGATTAGATATACATACTCTGTATATGTTTTCATGTTTCTGCCCTTCCTTTGCCATATCGGTGAATGGCAAAATTTGAAGTTCCCTAGGAAAAAAATTACCAGCAAAAACACTGGTAATTCATTATATGAAATAGTATTTTACCTTAACAAAGGAAATGGACATTAGACATAATTTGCAGAAATTAGTCTCTGCCTTAGTCATGATGTAATGACTTACGCATGTTGTGTGAAACTATCTGGGGATAACCTAAATTTGTATGTTAAGTTTCCTCTTTCAGATCAAATATGAACAATCATTAGTTAATGCCTTGAAAAATTACCTGGAATTTATTTGCTATCTTGCATTATTAAGAGTTCCAACCTATCAATGACTATTTTTGAAATTCAGTGGGCTTTGTCAGTATCTAAGGAACTTGAAGAACTTATTTCTTATTACTCTGTCATAATTTCAAATACATTAGCAATACTGCATCTTAATCACGTCTCAGACATCATCCTTCCTGAAGCTGTAGAGAAATGCTAGTTAACACATGACCCTTCCCCAGAGATCCTGCTCCAGATTCACTGTTGTTGCTCTCTTCTATCATCTCCTGCACCCACTAAGCTATTTTGACTGCTCCAGCTGGCAGCACACAGGGGGTCAGCAGCTACTCCCCTTGTTCTATTCTCTGGTCTCATTGTTTACTGAAGCAGCAATGACCAGCTTTAGAGAAATCTTCATTGCTGAAAGGAAGCTTCCCTCTCCTCCCCAGAAAATCATGATAAAACATGGTTAGAAGGAAACTGGAGTACCTGACGGAAGGAAATCTAAAATTTTGGATACAGAAAAAAAACCCAAAATACCACTGGGTAACTTCTGGAGTAAAAGTAAAAAGGCATGTTACAATTAAAGAAAGGACTGAAATCAATCATCTAGCACTAGCTGTAGAATGTTATGGATGTGTCATGTTTTTCCACCAGCCAAGAGCTAAGCTCCAGGCAGCCTCACTCCCCCACCAGCAGGATCAGGGAGGAAATCGAAGGGCAAGAATAGAAAACTCATGAGTTGAAATAAAAGTGTTTAATAGGAAAGCAAAAGCTACATATCCAAGCAAATCAAGACAAGGAATTCATTCACTTCTTCCCATGGGCAAGCAGCTGTTCAGCCATCTCCAGGAGAGCAGGACCCCATCATGCAAGAGGGTTATTTGGGAAGACAAACACCTTCACTTCAAATGTCCCTCCCCCTTCTTCTCCTCACTTTATATCATCTGGAATATCCCTTTGGTCAATTTTGATCACCTGTCCTGGCTGTGTCTTTTCCCAACCTCCATGTACCCCCAGTCTCCTTCCCATTGTGGCAGTATGAAAAGCAAAAAAGGTCTTGGCTCTGAGCAAGCCCTTCTCAGCAATAATAAAAACACCTCTGTATTATTAACCCTGTGTTCAGCACAAATCCCAAACACAGCCCCATACCAGCCACTGTGAAGAAAATTAACTCTACCCCAGCCAAAACTGGCACAAGATGTAAGAAATGTTTATAGTTGCTAGCACAAGAGGGAGAAAAACATTGAAAAATTAGATTTACACTGAGCTTTTCATTTGGATATAGTCCAGTACTGTAGGATTATGTGATAAAGCTTATCTGCACAGTCACAGAGGAGCTGACAGACAATGGTGGGAGGGAAAGCCCAAATAATCCTCTGCCAAGCTACTCTCAGGAAGACCCCACATGGGCCATCAGCCCATCTGCAGAAGACCAGAAGAGCAGAAGGAGACACAGGGAACCGAAATGAAGGCCCCCCAAAGAATGACCACCTTGTCTGGGTACCTCCCTGATCAGTCCCAGGAGAGACATCATCTCCAGCAACAGATGGGAAACCAGTCCCCACGAGTCATTGGGAGCAGCAGTCCAGTCATCTTTTAGGCTAAGGAATATATATAGATGGATGTAAATACAGATCTAGATATAGATGTATGTGTGTATGTACAGCATTGTAACAAGTGGGCCTCCATCCTGCCTAGCCCCAGAGGAAAGCAGGATGAGGCCACTGGTGCTGTCTGTGTCCCTGTGGGTACTCCAAGTTTTTGTCTGTGGTCTGTGTGGACAAGCACTCTCACATGTGTATATTGAGAGTATATGCAAGATAGGCTTTTGTGTGTGTGTCTCCTGGGAGCATGTCTTCAGTATCAATACTGGTAGATCTGGGCACATGGAGCACCAGCAGTCTTATTTCTCTTGGATCCAGCATGATACATAGACCTCTAACAAATACCTTTTCTTATTTCAGCTGATAGCAATAGAAAAGTTAGATGATGAATAGCTAGAGTGCTCTAGAAGTTATTAATCATGCAAAATATTCAATTTAAAATCTGATATTTTTGTTTAATCTGAGGTAATTTCATATCTTGAAAAAATATTTTAAAATCTTTTTTTTTAAAAGTGCCTTGATCATTAGCTTTCAGGAGAGTACTAAAGAAACAAAAAGAGCTATGACTTTTTAGTTAGATTTTATTGTTAAATTTGATAGGCTTTGATAAAGCTGCTCCAACTTTGGACAAGGTTTCTCTGAAAAAATGATAACAGAAAAGCATATTGTTGAAGGGTAGTTCCTGGAAATATACAATTCCTGAAAATTTTCATTTCAATGAAAGGGCTGAAAAAAAAACCTCAGGCTGATTTCAAAGCTTTTGCAGAAGTGATATCCCAGAGGAGATGGGTGAAGGATGCAGTCAGAATTACCCTTACTTACTGTTTTATAGTAAGTTTTGGTTCCAGGTGCAGTGAGGAATGCAATCTGAGTGTTTTCCCCACCAGATTTTTAGTACTTTTACCATATCAAAATAGATGTGGAGGAATATATAATTTAACTCTCACCCTTACTTCCACTGAATATGTAGATCAATATATAACAAGTAGTCTTCGAGCATCATTTTTTTATTGCATAATATCAATTTTATTGCATAACCTGTAATCTGTAGTGGTAAGACCATCTCTCTGTTACAGATGACAAAAGCTTGTAAAGAAATAGTACATTTAAGGTAATTAAAGTTTACTCTTCAGTCTTCCTTTTAGAAGAGTAGATAAAGTAGGGAAAAATATGAGTGGATTAAGGAAACAACCCCTCATATCTGGAAACCAATTTTAGCTTAAAGTTTATTGATGACATCACTGCAACTTCACATTATTTGTAATCAAAAATGAGTGTGTATATATATATATATATGTGTGTGTGTGTGTGTTAGTGTTTTCAGGATAGGTATTCAAGTAATTTCTGAGGTCCTCAGTATGGATTCCCTGCTTACAGGAGTCTGTAATAAAAGGATCTGTTTGAAATTGATTTTATCAGCACTGCAAAGTACAGCTCCCTCTCTTCAAACTGGCAATTATTTTTAGTTACCATTAGGCATATCAAGAGAATTTTAGTTTTGTAAAAAGTACAAGCAAGGAAAATCAGACCCTGAGGATTTTCTCTTAATTGATGTATATAACGTCTGGATATGCTGATATATTATAGCTACTTCCTTATAGTGATCTTGTATTTAACATGAGAAGAGAAAATATGACAGTGAGGAGAAAAATTTATACTAACATCTTTCTTAAAATCAACTTTTTGAGAAGGATAAATTAGGTTAAACTGTAATAAAAATGTAACTAAGATAGATTTTTCTTAAGTCAAATTACTAATATGGTTGGTGTAAAAGATGATGGTCCAAAAACATGCACAATTATGTATTACTAAATACAGTTAATAAAATGCATGGGAAATGAATGACTAAAGAAGAAAGATATATTTAAAGGTAATTATTTCAAATTATTTTTCCCACAGTGATGTTTGCTATGTCTGCTCACTGTGTTCTACCAAACCAAAGCAGTAGACAGACTGGGAAAGTAGAAATGGATAAAAACCACCGGTTGATTTGATATGGTGCTCTGTGCTTTTCTCCCATGCTGTTAGTAGCAGAATGCTAAACTTGGTTTGGTATGGAAACTTCCTCCAAATACCTCTAATGAAAGTCATGTGGTCCAAGGAGGTAGAAAGAAAAAGGTATGACTATAATAAATTAATACATATGTAAAATACAAGAGAAAATAATACCATGGTAATGTGACCTGCAGATGGAAGAACTGAAGAGATTCTGCTAGTAGTCCTTAAATGGATTAGGCAGCATTTAAATTATGTACTACTGCTGGCCTATAATTTTACCTGTTTTCCATGTATGGTTTCAAATTCTTCCTATGTACTAAGTGCTTGCCTCCTGATTTCTAATGGAAGTTACATGATAAGACGGTATAATTGGTTCATCCTCCATGCACTGGATTTTGGAAGAAGAGGAAGGTATTATTAACTAGGAGTTTAAAGAGATAATGAAGAGAGAAAGAATAGATGGTAGGTTTGAAGCTTGAAAAAGTAGATAAAGGGGAATAGAACTGAGGGATTAAAGTTTTTCTTCTAACTGTTTATCATTATATCTTACAAATAAAATCATTTTAAGGTTCATATTGTACCAGATCCCTACTTCACAATTTTGCAGTAAGATCAGAATCATCCTACGATTTCATGAAGGAAATCTAATGTCCCCCAAAATGGGTGGCAAGTCACAGTATTTCTGGTTAAAAATCAATGACATTATACTGTATATTACAGCAGTTTATATCATCATCCGTTTATTAACATCCACAAATACTGAAATTAAATGACTTGTGCCCATCTCACAAGAATTTTTGGAGCTGTAGGCTACAGAAAAGTCTCTTAAGTTTCCAGGTGATGTCATGAATCTTGCATGTGATCAAAAAGTCTCAGGGTTCTGTCATCTCCTGTGATAAATTTTGCTAGGAGCATGACCTCCAGAAATGGCACAATATCAACATGATTGGTTTTATTGTTTATCCTCTAACCTTTACATTTTTAGATATATGTATTGGTATTGCTTACATATATCTTTATATCCCCAGGGATATTTCATGTTGAAGGGTTATTGCACATGAATTATTTTACCTTATGGCCAGAATCTGTCTCATTGCTGATATGTCTTTAGTGTTAGAACTTGCCCTATTTTATTTTTTTACCCATATTGAGAAAATAATGATTGTAAAGGATGAATGTTATTACAATGCCTTCATAAGCCCAACCAGACTCCCTTACCTTAAATGCAGTTGGCCCATTGCATTTGTTATGCAGTTATATAAACCCATATTTGGTTCCATGAAGGATATTAGCACTTTACTGCATTATCTTATGGTTTTCTAACCTTGATAAGACCCAGCCCAAGAATTTGAGAACATTTTTGATGGATCTGCATTATTAAAACCGTAGCAAAAGTCTTTACCTCCTTGCTTAAAAGTGCATAATTTCTCTACCATTTTAGAGGAGTCAATTTTTCAATAACTCTTGCCAGTTCACATATTACTTCTGTGTATTCTAGGCAACATCGTTGCCCTTTTTTTCCCTCTATGTATAAAGGAAAACTACACACTTTCTTTTTATCTGGGTTTTTTCCACATGCTTTAATCTGCAAAGATCCTTTCCGATCTGCAAAATCTCATGCACCTGTCACATCAAATGATTTCTGTCTGTTTTGTTGGATTTTTTTAAAACCATGAATACCCCTGACACATGAATTGAAATGAAATGAATACAGGAAGGGCTATTCTGTTTTCATTCAACAATTCCCATTTGTACCTACCAGGGTGAAAACATATTTTGATATCAAACTTGAATCCTTTTTTTTTCCTCTACCAAATGCTTTCTTATTACAGAACCTGATATGTTTGTACTTTAGGACACCAAAAGACTTGCTAATCCTGTTGATCCTTTATTTCTTGGGACTTGAAAGATCTTTAAATGTTTGAAAAATGTATTATTATCTTGTTTATTTGAATTAAATCTGTGTAATTAAAATAGATCTAAATTATGAGCTTTAATAATATACAAGCACTAAATGGTTTGGTTCACTTTGCATAAACTCCTTGAAGCTTTTGGACACCTATTCAAGTTTAAATTCCGTGATTATGAAATAAGAAGCTATTACAAGAAAAGATGTTGGCACATGCATGAAGCCATTCCTCTTTGAGCTAAGCTCCTTCCAGCAAGAAGCACTCTTTAATGAGAATTTCTGTTGCTGAATCAAGACTGTAACATTCTGGGTTTTTCCTGAGTGGTACAGGGTTTCCACTTTCATAGGAATTGGAGCCTAAAGTCACAGCACAATTTGGGAAAGACAGAATTTTGAAGGGACATAAATCTAAGGAAAATGACCAAAATTTCCACTTTCTCAAAGGCCTGAACTGATTGGTAGGAATTTTCTACCCTGGTCACTGAAGTGGCTAAAAGTTGTTAGTCCTGATATGTTTCCTGTTATCTTAACCAAATACAAATTTTTAAATATATTTTAAATGCATATATAATAAGCAAATAGAGAAACTGGAGAGCAAGGGTGTAGTATTTTTAAGGTTATGAGAGCAATGGGAAAAAAATCTAAAAGTCTTCAGATAATGATGCTTCAAGTTTTCTCTATTATCAAGTTCTGTTTGTTTCTCTTTGTCCTTTGCTATGTCCCTAGATTCCTTGTGGATTATGAGCATCTTTGAACATTCTTGGATCTTCTTTCAAATCTCTCTGGTGATAGGTTCTGCCTTGTGATATGTTATATGAATTCCATGTTGTTCCTAAGTCTCAGATATTCAAGCATTGAGCAGAGATTATTTAGTTTCTATTTTAACAAAGACATCCTCAAAAATTTCCTTTTCCACTTAAATAGATGTGTGGAATACACCATATGTTCTTGAAGGAAGGAAGAAAAAACAAGGGGGAAAAAAATGTGAAGGACTGGAAGTTTCTGT
The DNA here is from genome assembly GCA_013397095.1 of Sterrhoptilus dennistouni. Classification (NCBI taxonomy): domain Eukaryota; kingdom Metazoa; phylum Chordata; class Aves; order Passeriformes; family Zosteropidae; genus Sterrhoptilus; species Sterrhoptilus dennistouni. The sequence continues at coordinate 362,187 of VWZU01011794.1, read as the reverse complement.
CAAACCAGAAACCATTTTTTGTTACTTTAACCCATACTGGAAGTCACAACATCCCACAAGTCAAAGATATTAAGACTTGCAAGTGATTCAGGAGCACGGAGCCACTGAAAGACCAGCTCACCAAGCTTTCCCTGACACCTGTGGGTTTGCAGCATGCAAGAGCAGTCACTGGGGCAGCAGAGGCAAACATGCATTTTCTAGTGTGACACCTATCTGACTATCCTGCATGAGCTGCTTTTCTATGGAGCTGAGGGATTTTTTTAAAGGTAAAGGGGTTTTTAATAGAAAATAAGCTGGAAAATTCTTGTGAAATTTTGCTCAGGTCAAGCTGTCTTTAGCAGAGGAATTTAGCAAGGGTCCTGAAGAAAAGCAGAGACAACATTGATAAGTGATGATGTAATATAAAACATATAAATTCCACATCAGTATAATACATATATATGTACAGAAGTTCCCAAATCCCCCATAACTAGAAGACCAGTCAGTTTTTCCTTGTTATAAAGACTACATCTATTCGTGTAGTTTATGGAAATTTTATTCAATGAGTTTTCTGTTGGGAAATGAGGATTCTTCTCACTTGTTCATTTGCAACTGACTGTGTCCACTTACTAAATAGTAAGTGGACACAGTACTAAATACTGTGAAATTTTTGTATGTGTGCCTAAATATCCCAAGTTTAAATAATTCACATTATTTAATTTTCATTTGATTGAAAGTCCTACTAGACTTGATACTTGTAGGAGTTTAGGCCTCAAAAGAAGTGCAGATCTGGAAATGCTGTGCTTAATTGCTCTTTGATGGCCTCTGCTGTCCTGATGTAGAAAGAGGTGAATTAGAAGTGATGTTAGTAAGCCAGCCCAGGGATATCTGGTGTGTATGTGTGTTGCTCATCTTCTCTCTACTTCACTGTAGAGGTGGCATTTAATAAACCTATACCAGTAATCTCATAGTTGTGGAGAAGTTAATCCTACTAGTCTGTCTGGCTGGGCTGGATCAGACCCAAATGTGGATGCAGAATTTACACAAAGCCAATCTAACATAACGATATGCAAATTTTTAGTTTTCTCCGGAAGCCAATGGCTGCCTCACTTTTCACTAGCAATAAAAGTCATGAAGTGGATTATAGCCACTTTCAGCAGCATTAGCTGTTCCACAGATTTTTATTTGATAGTAAACTGATGCAGTTTATTTGTATATAATATCCATGAGCACTGAGAAGTATGCTGAAGTTAAGAGCAACTTGAACACTTAGTGTGTCCTCCTGGACTAGGGTCCTTTCCTTGCTGGCTTGCTACTCATAAAGGACCACAGAATCATAGAATATCCTGAATTATAAGGGACCCACAAGGATCCTCCAGTCCATCTCCTGCCCCCACACAGGATAAACCCCCAAATCACACCATAAGTCTGAGGATGTGGCTCAATAAATAACATCTTATTTAACTTCACTGAAAGTGTTTTGCTTTCGTTTGGGCTTCACATGCTCTCCAAAGTCTCTCTTTTCATTTGGAAATAAAAGAGGGATTAGAAGAACTATGACAAAGTTTTCAATGTCTAGAGTTTAGTTCCCTGTAGTACTCCAGGGGGGAAAGAAAAGTAGATTTCAGTTCTAGGTCTTTAAAGCACACGAATATAATTAAAATATCAGTGTAGGCTCCTCGAATTACCTTTTTTTTTTTTTCTTTTTTGGAGGGGGGTGGGGTGGGGTATGACCAGAAGGCCCAGAGCAACATTTGCTTTAGTAAATAAATTTCAGTTAATATTTAACAGCTGATATGTATGGGAATTGAAAAAAAAAAAAAAAAAAAAA
>VWZU01011794.1:284741-353495 GCA_013397095.1 Sterrhoptilus dennistouni | reverse complement strand
AAAAAAAAAAAAAAAGGCTGCCCATGTATGTTATCACAGTTTAGAAGACACAGTCTCAGAGAAAGTTTATAAAGCAATAAATGTTGTTTACCAAGAAACACAGCCACATGTGGAAAATCCAATAATGGTGAATTTTGGTCTGTTTTAGCCTCAAGGAAAAAATATTTTTTCATAACTCATAAGAGTTATGTTCCCATGTTCCCCATCATACACACAGAAACCAAAATAATATTCTCATTCTGTTTTTCTCACTTACAGTATATGGTAAGCATTTTCACACTCTGATGACTGAGGATTAATTATGTCCCATGAAGATATGATTTTAAATGTGAATGCTGAATGCCATGTGTATGAATTTAATTAAGCAACATTTTCTCTGAGTAGGACCAGGTATGGTTTCTTTTGCTTTTTCCATTTGTTCACAAAAAAAAAAAAAAAAACCTGGATTTTTTTGTTGCTTTGTTTTTTTTGTTTTTTTTTTTTACTTAGTCAGCTTATGATTTCTCAGCCTAGACAGAACAGTCTACTAAAAACCTCACAAAAAAATCCAAACAGACCATAACATAATCCATGGTATAAATTTTAGATCAGTGATGCTGGAGAGTTCAGGCTCTCATTTAAATTAAGAAAAAAAATTAATATTGATGTACATGAGATGAAAAGATTTTGATCTGACAGTATCAAAGAAGCCTGAGATTTCCAGCAAAGCCCTGGAGGCTCATAATAAAAGACACTGCTTTTTTTTCCTCCTCTCCTGAAACAGGCATATTCTTCATACTACTTATATTTTTAAATGTTCAATAAATAGATCAACAGCTGCTAGTACACAGAGTCTTATGAAATAGGCTGGACTGGAAGAGTTTTAAAAAGCTAGACTGTATCTTTTAAGTGGCTTGTGAGAAACTTCAGTAGTCCTCAATTTTTTTTACAGGGTATTCTTTCTGGTGTTAAAAAAAGTCTTGTGAGACTTTTAAGCAGTGGATTTAGAGAGTCATTAAACTTCATTCTGTTCTCTTAAAGAGGGAAGAAACTGACCCAAATTAATTTTGACCTCAGGCAACCTTACCAAGACTCAGGGTACTTAGGAACAGTGAGGAACCTAATGAAGAGAAATGCATTATAGATCACAAAGTGATTTTTTCCTAAAATCTTCCTAAGTCTAGGTACCTGTTCAGCTTCAAAGACTCTTTGTCTTTGAGACAAGGAACCAGGAATTTTTAATTGAAACCTGGGGACTAGGATTTTTGTCTCTAGGAATCTTGGAGAAAGGGAAACTGGGAATGGTTCTGAAAGTCTAACAGTGCTTAAAACAGGGCAAGATCCTGGCATGGAAATGAAGGTATCGAAATAATGGTATCCTACTGGGCCCAAGGTGAAGACAACATACAGGCCAAGGGTGGCCTAGGAACCTTGTAGTTGTACAGCCTTGTTCTGGCCCTATCTGGTTATTGTGGACTGATAAATGTCAAAGAAAGAAACTTGATAATACCTTTATATTGATTATAGCTGTTCATAAAATTATGCCAGAAAATAATCGAAAATAAATATTTGGTATATTCATTCAGGTGGAAGAAAAGTCTCAGAATTCAATGGCTTTGTTCCTGCATTTGAAAAAAAATAATGATAAAATTGTTGCTCTTTGACCAGGCAATGAATCAGCCACTTAATATGTTTCTTTCTTTTCTTGTATGTCTCTCTTAAACATTAGTATAGGTAAAGATGACAAAGATTTTTGTTTCATTAAAATCAATCACTTTCCCTCAAGCTTTCAGACCTCAGATCATGATACCAAAAATGTTAACAATGCAATCCTCTTCCACCTCGAAACAGTTGCTAATGAGGAGTCACTTTCTTTTTTTGAGAGTCTCATGGTGTTTTTAAGTGCTGCTGTGTTTAGTAGTGAAGAAAAGGTGGCTTTACATAAAAAAGTAATGGGGAAAAAAACCCTCTTACTTTCACATGACTTTCAAAATCCTCTAAAGACTGGAATAGGTGGCAGATGTACTTATGTACCTTCCATTATAGTTCCTAATGATTGGATAGCAGAGAAGACTACATTCAGGACTCTAGAACTCCTACCTCAAAGGCACTAGGTTGAGTTGGGGCTGATGACTAGGAGCTGTTAGAACATGTTATTATGCCATGTTACCAAAGGCTTCTGAAAGGTAGAGGGAATCTTCACTCAATTACTGCATATTTATTTGACATTCCTCTGTTTTAAAATTACCTTTGCTTAAACTAATTTATGTCTTACTGAATTCTTGCTGGAGACTCCCTGGAATGGATTGGTTGATATTTGCAAATTGCAAACATTTGATCTGTAGGAATTTAGTTTTGTGTAACTCAATATACAGTCATAGTTGAATTGTTTTGGGGTTGGCTTTTTCCCCCCTCCTACATTTATTAATTTTTGATATTAATTGATTTCCTTTTGAGATTTATACAAGTCAATTGAATTCTTACAACCAATGGATGTTGTATTTCAATATACATTCTTAAAATGAAGATTTTAAGCTTCATTTCTTAAAATGAAGCTTAGATACCAAGGCTTACAGTGTAAAATTAGAATTTTCATTGCATATACCATTAATACTTTAACTTTGTCACTATTTGTTGACACAAAAACCAGGTGTTTTCTTCCAGAAGCCAGTGTTCTTCTCCTAGGATTGTCACTATATTCATTGAACATCCAAGCTATCATGCAAATGTAACCTTGAATTTCTTTGTTCTCTTTAACCACGTGCAGAGGCTCTATAAGTAGAGTTTGTGTATTTACAGTTTTTAAATGTACAGTAATTATTCACTGGCTAGATATACAGAGGAGGTAGCTAGGAGCAACTAGACTAAACATGAGTATCCTCAGCATCTCCACCTAATCAGTCTCTGTTGCCCAGATAATTATTATTGATGTGGGAAAGTGTCAGACCCTCCATGGTACTTGGAACAGGCTTGGTCTTGATCTGAGTTTCCATTTTTTGACTCATGGGTTCTTTTCAGCATTTTAGCCCTTTCTATTTCACTGTTTTTCTCTGATTCCCCAAGCTGGTACTACCATTTCAAAAATTTCACTTTTGTCTTTGCTTCTTTTTCCCTCAAGAAGAAAATCTTGGCTTTAGCCTGTGTCCTCTCACAGCTCAAGAATTTTTAAGCCAAGGCCAGATAACTGAGCCTCACAAAACTGGGCCACGGGCTACAGACAGCTCAACTTCTGTGCCACAGATTTCAGTGAGTACAGACATAGATCTATTGGAAAAGTTATGGCTTAAGACCAAGTGCAAAGGTATTGCACATACTTCTGAGATAATCTTAATGTCAATTATGCCAGGGCTAAAGATTTCTCTTTAGCTATGTACCTTGGCTTTTCCTTTAGGCAATGGAGTCTTGAGAAAATCTGCAGATGCTTAAGGGCAGTACATACATAGAGCAAGGAAATTAGAACCATTCCAGGATGGACAGTTTTCTTGCCAAGAAGCTATATTTTGCCTTAAATTTTGGGATCTGTGGTTTTTTATAATAGTGGCTGTCCAATACTGAAGACAAATCTTTAATATTCTTTACAAGTGGCATCTGAATCATCAAAATTATACTTGATAGATTAACACAATTATATTATAGGATTATTGGTGCAAAATTATTTGATGTCTATGCATAGAATTGCATATCTGGTTTGGTTAAAGAAAAGTTTTTTGAAGGAAGATTTAAGGTAACACTTTCAAAAACCATACCTCCTTAAAGTTTAGATTCAGTTGCTTATACATCACCTTAAATAGTCTTTTAATGCCTGTTTTAAATATTTCTGAAGGGTTTTCTTTCCTTCATAGCGGGGCACTACATCCATAGATAGGATTTAAATTTGCTAGATTAATATGAGAATTTAGATTATGCATTACTGCACCTATACCTAACTTTGGATTACTTGAAACATTAGATTGAAACATAGGTTTCTTCCAGGATCTGAGAGAAAGAGCATCAGCAGTGAATAACCCTACTCTATCCTGTCAATATAGAAAATATTTACAAAACAATTATACTGGGAGCTGAGGCTGTTATCCATTGGGTATCTTCAACAATGAAAATCCCATGGGTAACTAAACTCTGTTTACTTGGAATTTGTGACTCTAATTCTGTTTTATTACTGAATTCAGACTGCCCCAGAACCTTAGCAAGACTTTTACCTTTCTTTGAAATACAAAGAGTAGAAATAGAAAATAAAAATTGAATAGGAATAGAAATAGAAATAAAAAATAACTCCTAGTTAAGTAGTATCCCTTCTCTTACTTTGCATGTTCTGATTGAAATAAAGTGTATTTTCACTGTCCTCAGGAAAAGAGGTAGCATTTGTGACTACATGCTAAAAAATACAAGTGAGAAAGCATTCAGTTCACAGCTTGAAAATAGAAATAACAGCTTTTTGTTCTATCCTCTACTCTTTTTTTTGTCATAAGACCAGCATAATTCTTGAATAACAGCAACAAAACAAAGTAATTAGAGCTGGATTAATCTTTTCAGTTAGTGCTCCATGTTCTCACTTTTGAACAGACAATCTCCATTAAACTGCTGAAATATACTTCGCAGACAGTTTTGTGGAGGGAAAATACAAATATTTTGACAGTGATTTGGCAAGAGTTTAAACATTAGACCAATCAATTTTGCAGTGTAAATGAGTACAGGATAAGCTGCAACTGGTGATTGCTTCAGTAAAGAGCATGATATATTTTTATTGCATGTGTAACTTCAGATTATTCAGGTTTTCTCCAGCTGCTTCTGGATGGGACTGAAGAAAACACCTTTCTACAGTTGCCTCAATGCACATTATACTCAGAATACTCTTCTGAAAAGATCTCTCAGTGATTTCCCTTCTATCCCTAAAAGTTTCCAGGATGTAAAGATATTTGCCAAATTCTTGCATGATTGACATTTATACTTTTCCTTAAAATGGCATGGGTTATTATTATTTCTTTCCTAGGGAACACTCGAGCGCCACATTATAAGAAGATGCTTATAGAAAGAAAGGGTGTTGCAAAAAATGACATATTTTATTAAACAGGGAAAGGACTATTCTGCTGGGAAAAAGAAAAGAAAATAATGTATGACAAATTGAGTTCACTGCACTGTGATTTAAACAATGACATATTCTAGGGACCTTGGGATCTATAATATTCATAATCTGATTTCCCAGAATAATTTTTCTCATTTGCAAACATCACCAAATGAGCTGTAATTGACAATTCAGCATAATGCCTGAGAAGCTGAGCAATAATTAAAAAAATTTCCTCTCTCCTCATTTTTGACCTTGAGAACTGATATGAGAGAATCTGGCATTTTGGATCTTTATGTTGAGTTCTCGCTTAGTAACAAAGCTGATCTCTGTTCTAAGGCTAGCAGTCTCTCTGTTCAAAGGCAAAAGCATTGTTGCATCTCAACAGAATCAGTCCAAGAGCAAATCTTGTTCTGGGACAATCAAGAAATCTGAATAATGAGACAAGGAAAAAAAATTCTGAGAGGAATGCAAATTGATTAAAATACCTACTGACCTAAATTTGAGCATCTTTCTCTGCCAAGAATGACTGTAATTTATTAGCTTGAAAAATCATGATTTTCTTCTTCAGGGTAATAACTGCATTTCAGTCAAGAACAATGGTAATGTTCATCTGTCTAAGTATAAGCTGTGTAGTAATACAAAATCACATTAATATATCAGCTAAAATGAACTTTGGACATGTAGACACTCTAGCCTCTCCTTTGGTTTGATATTATTATTTAGATAACAATGGCATCTAAAGAACTTCCCATGTCTTTGAAAATGAAAATTTTCAAGTCTCTTGAAGATCTTTTTTTTCTTTTCCCCCTTATCAGGGATATTCTATCTAGGAATCTATCCAGTGCTCAAGTTCTAGATAGACTTGTTACTTAGAACAAACTTGGATTTCAGAGCAGTAGCATTTTTTCCAAAATGAAGCAGTGCTTTGTGAAGATTGCTTCTCTAAGAAAAAAAAAAAAAAAAGCCATCTACTCTGGTACATCGTGTTCAATCTGTTTAACTTCTTATTCTGACAACGTTGATTTTTGATTTTGTCTTGTTTTCTTCTATCTGTTCCTGAGTCTCTTGCTTTTTAGAAAAGCCCTCTAAGATTTCTAAAACTCAGAAGTTATTTTAAAAAAAATATTTTAAAAAAATCAAAAACCAAACACACAAGTCCTGAGATACAAAAAGTTGGTGGTTTGCTGTTCTAGTTTTGTTTTTGTCTTAAGACGGTCATGTAGTAATTAAAACAAATATAATCATAGATAGAGGAGGCTGAGGAAAAAATGTTCTTTTTTAAAATTATTATTCAGTGTCAAATATAGAAATATTGCCCAGTCGAAAGCAACCCAGAGGGAAAGCAGCATTCATGTGGTAAAGACTTGAGGAATTGTTAAGGAATTCAGCAATGTCCTGAAGCACAAAATACAAGGAACTGTAATAAGCATTGGGTACACTATTGTCAGTCATCCTGCCCTCAAGAAAATGAGTCACTGTGGCATACAATTGTTACCTTGGTCTGACTTGAGGGTGCAGAAGAATGCATTTTGTGTGACACTGGGAAATATCAGCACTCAGACATCTAAGAGGAATGGAATAATATTTTCTTACCAGGGTTTATTTTGAAAATTAAACCCAAGACAATAGAACAGGGTTGAGGCTTATCTTTCCAAAGTGATGCCTTTTTAAAGGAAAAATACTGTTTCTCTTCAGAATATCTGCCTATGTCGCAGATATGTGAATCCTCATCAGAGACCAGTGAAATTTTGAATACTTTCATCAGTCATTTCCTTTGAGATAACATGCACATGCCGTCTGTTTGCTCTTCCCCTCCCAAGAACCATAAATCAGAGAATAATCACTCTTGCTAAACAGTTCATTTTTGTTGCTTCTGGCAACATAAGAAGTAACCCAGGGAATGTTTTATATACCCCTTTTTTTTTTTTTTTTTTTTTAATTTAGTACTTTGGTTTCTTCCTATTTAGTTTGAGAGTTTTCAGGGGTGGGGGAGGATTTTTCTCCTTTTTTTTTTTTTCCCTCTGTGGCAAAGATAAACAAAATTATTTTTCTCAGGGTAACTAAGGCTGAAAAATAATCCAGTGATACTCTTCTTGTTATCAAATAATGGTTGGAAGAGGGCATTTCATTTCAAAAGTTCAGTAATTGAACAATTAAGAGCCCTCATTAAATGATTTTCACTGGTTGCAGACTCTATACAGTCTTATTTCAACAGGTGATTAGTATCTGATTAATTCAGAAAAAACTTATCACAGGTCTTTGGCAATTTAGTAGCTTGTCAACTGTTTTCCTCAGCTGTTTTCTTAGGAACCGTATTAATAAATCTGATATTATTCTGTCTCAGTCAGTGGAATTATTAGAAGCTTATTCTATGCTCACAGGTGGCTAAAGCCACAGGAAAATGTTTTCATTCCGTCTTTCAACTGAGAACACAGCTTCAGAACTTATCTTTGGTCGTTGGTCAAACTGAGCCTCAGGTTATTTGGACATTTGGTTCACAGATTTTCTCAGCGTTGTTTATTCAAGAAGTCTGTAACCTGTTTACAAGCCCAGCTGGCAGAGGATGAGCCTTGGAGTGAGCTCTGCCATCTATATTTTTCTGTCATCATCAGTACACAGGTTCCTGAAATGCATGCCAAATAGTTCTGTTTTCTACCCCAGTGTCTGGTGCTTCAAAGACCTGGTAGTTAGAATGAACATGTGTGAAGAAAGTTTCCTTGGATCACCATTAGGTGTCTAGTGACTTCTGCAGGATGCTGAAAAATCTCACAAAAGACCCATAGCAAAAAAGTGCAATGTAGTCTTTTGTATGTGTGTATTTTCCAAATCTTTACATACTGTATTCAACATCTAAAAGCAGGAGCTTTACAGCCAAATATTTCAGCGGAGGCACTTGATAACAGTTAGCTCCTGTAAAAGAGGCTCACTCATTACTACAGCCCAATATTTGAGAACAGTGTTTTCAAATGTTTTGTTTGCTTACTCTGTGAAATCCATCCATCTGCATCTGCATTAATTCCTTTTAGAAAGGGGAATTTCTTTGTAATAAGCTAAGGATCACAAAAAATTTGCATTTCAAACCAGAACTGGCTCTTTCCTAGAAATATTTCTTTGATTATGCTTAATAAATTGCATATTATGTATCAACTAGGGATAAATTAAACTACCAGCATTTTTGAAATTCAGCTGCATTAGTTTCACTCCTCTGACTGAGTTAGCACACAAATGCAAAAAAAGGGCCAAGTTCTCTTGTCAGTACTAGCAGAGTGGTAGTTTAAGAGTATAAGGCTTTTCATAACCACTTTTACAGTTGGTCTGAGCTTCAGTGTATGTAGGTCAGACATTATCAGAGATGTTTTCTAGTATGATAAAATGAGCCTTGGGAAACTTTAGAAGGGCCATGAAAACTGAGTAGGGCAACAGGAAAAGAACCTAGAGTTTATCCATATCAGCATAGCCATCAAATTTTTGGTTCTTCTGGAAGTCTTGAGACCAACAGACATGCTGAAGAAGCAGCAAAAGGCTGGACTGATTTGTTTCTTTAAATAGGAGGAAGAAGCAAGGGACTTGTTTCCAACCCTCCACCCAAAAGTTAAAAAAAATTGTAAAGAAAACAGCAGCAAAAACATTGGTAATTTTTGGAATAGGTACTTCTTTGCTGACACTACGTGCATACTTTATCTTTGAGAGGAACTTATCTATCATTTTTTTCCTTCCTAAAAATGAATTACCTGAGACATTTCAGTTCGTTTCCTAAAACATTTTTCAGTCGTTTTACTTGCACTTCATATCTTCATATCATGCAAAAGTTTATACAGGACCTTCTTCTTTATTAGACTAGACTTCAGACACACTCCAGATTAAAATTCATAATTCTGTAGTCAACAACATTCATACATGACCATAGCAGATTTAAGTGGAGTTGTCATTCAGTATTCACATCTGAGTGAATCCCTGGAGTATCTGAACTGCCCTTTGAAGGAAACAAACTCATCAGTTCTGGAAGCAGGAGATGAAAGTAATTGCCTGTTTAACAGCACAGAGAATACCCTCAGCTCAGTGCTACGTCCTGAGAGCTGTCCTTTGGGGAAATCAGATAGTTATTTCATCCAGAACTAAAAACTCCCACCTGCAAGAATGAATACTCTTACCTTCACAGTAAACTGAACTTGCCATGAGAAAATTAATGCGAAAAGTATTACACCTCACTCATTAATTTCCTTTCTAGAATAATACAAAGTTTTTATCTGCAACCTCATAATGACTCACAAATTATAATGGTGTCTGCCTGGGAAAGGGCATGTAATGGATTTGCATGCCAAGGCAAGGACACTGGGGATCTGTGGCCTCCAAGAGGAGTAGGCAGGGCTGTCCCATATTAGAAACAACCAGCTCCTGTCAGCTCTGTGAGATCCCACTGCAGGGGATAGCTGAGCCCCTGCAAAGTCTAGGTTCTTCAATGAAAATATCTCTAAGAAAAGGGAGAAAATTCTGCATAGAGGATGAAGGAACAAAAATAGTGAGGAACAGCAGATGGAACATCAGTGTCAGAGGAAAAGGAGGAAGTACTCCATGCTGGAGCAGATATCCACACTGTAGCCCCATGGAGGACCCAATGTTGCAGCAGCTACACACGTCCGGAGAGAAGTGGCAGCCCATGGAAAGCCCACACTGGGTCAGTGGAAAAGGGTGAGGAGAAAGGAGCTGCACAGCAGAATTGTCATGATTGCAACCCCCAGTTCCTCATTGCCTCTGCAACACGGGGCAGGGTGGGGAGAAGACAAGGAGTCAGGATGGAGGAACAATGTTGAATCCGGGAAAAAGGAGGCTAGATGAAGTCCCTTTTTGTTTTTCAACATCTTTTTTTTTTTAAATATTTTTTAATTGGAAATAAATTGAATTAATTTACCTCAAGTCACAGAATCACAGAATATGCTGAGTTAGAAGGGAAGCACAAGCATCACTGATTCCAAATCCCAGCCCTGCAAAGGACCATCCCCAGAGTCACACCATATGCCTGAGAACATTGTCCAAATGTTTTTTGAACTCTCTCAGGCTGTTTCTGTGACCACTTCCTTGGGGAGCCTGTTCCAGTGCCCAACCACCCTCTGGGGAAGAATCTTTTCCTAATATCCAATCAAAACCTTCCCTGACTCAACTTCAGGCCCTTCTCTCAGGTCCTGTCACTCGTCACTACAGAGAAGAGATGAGTGCCTGCCTCTCCTCTTCCTCTTATGATGAAGCTGTAAAATGCAATGGGTCTCCCATCAGGCTCCTTCAGCCTGAACAGACCAAGTGTGTTTTGTTTATGACAATAACTGGTCAATCAACCTCCCTATCTTTACCTTCATCTATGTTATTTTCTCCCCCTCCCATGTTTGAGGAAGGTAAAGAAGGGAGAAACTGGATAGGTGTCCAGCAGCTAGCCAAGGTCAACCCACCCTAGAGGATTTGACAGATGTTCCTGCAAATATATTTGTAGGAAAATAAAGCTAATGTCTTCCTAAGAGCATAAGTGATATAAACAGAAGTATTTCTTGCACTTGCTGTACAAAACACAGTGGAAAATTTTTTGTAATCTTTTACCACCTAGATTTACTCAATTTTAAGAACTTAATTTAGGCATCTAAGTCAGAGGTTTAATCACCTTAGTCAATGAAAAGGAACAGATGCCTTCAAAAGATGATGTAAATCTTTAATTGGACAACACTTTACTCTGGAGGTATTGGATTCTCACCATTGATTATAAATGAAACCACAGACAAGGGCATTCTTGAAGGGCCTTAAGCAGGATGAATCAAGGCATCTGTGGCTGAGGATTAACCGTCCTTGATATTTCTTCTACAAAGGGAGAACCTAGTAACAGCACTTTAGAATCTGCTTTTCATGTGTTGGTCACAGTACCCATGCAGGTTATTCTACTCTTCCACACAGAACTGAAATGTCCCTATCTCCTTAGTACTCAAGACTTTTTTAACAGCTGATAATTTTGGACTCAGAGTTTAAGGCAGTTTCACCTTTTAATGTTCCACTTCTTTGTTAAAGATGGGCTGTGCTTCCCTGGTAATATTTCTTGCAGAAGAAAGCATTACCAAAATGAACTAACATCATTAAAAATGGGCAGAACTTTAGAAGATATTTAAGTGTAGCTGTGAAATTCTAAAATCTAAATTACACAATTTGGGGACTGAGAAAATATTATGTGACACCTAAAATCATCCCTCGCAAAATTAGTTTTTTGGTAAAATATTAATTTTTTGTTTGCACGTCAGTTCTACCAATCATCACATTACACTAATCCAAAAATGTAGACAGATGATTTTTTTTTGAGTGATGTTAGTCAAACTAGAGGTTTAACTATTTATGAGCTAAATAACACTTTCTTTCAATAATTTTCTTTCTCTCCTAAATTACTTGCTGTTTAGATTATGTTCTCCTCTTTCATTCCATCGAAGATATACAATCAGGTACTGTTAAACAAAACTTTTCTTCCAGGTGATTTTAATGACTGGGTCATAAGGACCAGCTGATCAAGCTTAGTTATCATTCAGAGCCACTTCATAAATACTGTGATGGTTGATAAGATGAACCTGGGTATCTGGGGGAAAAAAACCCTGTAGTTCTCCAGTGAATTTTTAATTACATCATTAAAGTTTGGGATTTTTTTTCTTTTTTGCACTATGTTCATAACCATTTTTGGTTTTCTGTTCATCCTTGTTGAATTTCTCACACTATGTATTTAACTCTATCCCTGCACTTCCACTCACACTCTCAATGTTTGCTTCCTATAACATGTTGCTGTGGAGCCCTGCATTTTATTTAACAGCAATCTTATTTTGAATTATCTTTTTGCTATTGCAGAGTGCCAGGCAGCTTCTTCTGCTTAAATCTCCACCTATAATCAAATTCTGTGGGAATGCCTCTTGTGTGGTTTTGGGGGGATTTTGTTTGTTTTTAAATGATACGAACTATATATAACTGATTTAGGGAGGAAAGTCCAGTCCTCTGTGGCTTGGCTCCCAATGCATGGTCTCTGTGGCCTTGCTTATACTTAATCTCTTTGTTCTCAGGTTTCTCCTACCAAAATATCACAACAGGAGATTTCCAGTGATATGCACAAGCTGGACTTTGTTCAAACAGTGCAGAATCCTCCCCACCACCTTTCCACCAGGAAAAAAGAAATAAGGATAGGTTATCTGCAGATAACTTTGTCAGTACCTCTGGCACAGCAAAACAATTACATGCAGCAAGGGGAAACAAGAAGAAGAAAAAAGATATTCAGTACTGTATTCCAAATTAAACCTTACCTTGAGCCATCTTTATGCTTGTATGTCAAGCAAAAATACCTACCAACTCAAAAGGAACCTGTAGTTACTGCTGAAGATAATTTTCTCAGTGTGAAACATATATGCTAAGAAAGACACATACAGCCATACCACAAGTGCTCAGGCATTGTGGTAATTTACCTCAATTGTGAGTTAATTGTGATTGTGAGATTTACTTATGTTTTGCCAACTGGAAAATAAATAATGTTTATGAGAAGTCCTATTTTATTTTAATTAATGTGAAGGATGAGCTGGTAAGTATTATTCTGTTTTGATTTACAGTCTCACCAGCCACTCACCTTGGAACATAGGTTTTTGAAAATGCTTTCTGTTCTGCTACTTGAGTTTAGTTTTAATTGATATAAAGGAGCAAATGAAAGAATGCTTATGAAGAAAAACATAATTATCTGTTAGGAATATGAAAATTAATATATTTGCTTTATAAAACTTCAGTTCTGTTTTGAGTACTGTAATCTTTTTAATAACATTAAGGAATATAAAATCTAGAGGATGGCTTCTTATTGGCCTTTATGGAATTAATCTTTTTTACTCAATGTTTTAAGACATTTCTTTTGGCATTTTTACTGACTTGAGCTCCCCTGACTCTAATTCCATCACTGATAAGCTGATATCTTGCAAAAAGGCTATGGTTGTATATTAAGGTCAGGAGCTACAACTTGAGAAGAGACACTTAATTCAGATTTTTTTCCCAGTCGTGTACTCTAATAAGGTAATTTGCAGTATATATGATATTAAAATAAGTCAAATAAGCCCTGTGAATCTCAAAAACTAATGTGTTGTGGAGAGCTGATTGTGCCTCCAAAATTAGGTGCTAATCATTTTCAGCAAATTTGGAAATGACTGTGGGATTCTGAGCCCATCAAACAAACCCATGATAACAGAAGTGGAGTACTTCTTTGCGGTTTTCTTTGAATATTTAATTTAAGGCATAAACACTTATCCAGTGGTATAAGGTATAAATATGAACCTTAAACCTATCAGAGAAATGATAAGAGGCATTGGGATGAAGGAAGACTGGACCAGCCCTTGTATTGCCAGTGGAGGTACAGTGATCACAGCCAGCTGACTGACCACACACACAATACCCCAGGGCATCTTAGTGCTGTGTTATAGGCGCTTACACAACCCTGCAGGAGGTCGTTTTGGAGTCCCCTCATTTGACCTGGAATCATTCTTCTGCTGAAATCCTGGTAGTTCTAAAGCTCACTAGTTGATAACAATTCCAAACCATTAAAAGCTGCAACCATGCCATGCTGAGACATTTCTGTACAAATTTCCTTTTGTCACATAAATATATGTGACATGTGTACAATAAGATAGTCATAAGAATACAGTGAGATCAAGCACATTTTATAAATGTTATAGGTCGTTTGAAACATGTCATTTTTTTCCCCACCATGATTTTCCTGAGGTAACTGTCTTGCACTAGGCAACAACACTATTTTTTTACTATTTAGCCCACCTCTCAGGAGCACTAATGAATAATCACACATACCCTTTCTCTTGGCTTGAAGCATTTTCCTTCACCGTGTACTTGGTTATGCTGTCCAGCCTTAAAAATTGCTTTTTTTGATACTCTTAAAAGAAGCAGCAAAACTGAAACAAGCAAATTACAGCAGGAACAAGTTGTACCGACACTAAAGCTTTATTGTAATGTAATGAAATTCTATCACTGGGCAAAGAAAAACACTGAACTGATATGAAAAGCAGTTAAAAACTCGTGTATCATCACTGTCCTTCCTCAAGTGATTTCAACATGAAAAGATGTGCCAGAATAAATTTGAAGGTTTTTTTGTGTTTGTGGTACAGGAATTGATCATATGAATATCTTCTCGAGGAACTAATAATTGCCTTGGGCGCATATGAAGCCGACTTCCTTGTATAACTGCTGTTGCATTTTTAGATAAGATAAGGATTAAGAATATGAATTGCCTAATAAAGAGCAAAATATTTTCTGTTCAAGTTGTTTGGCTCCCTCCTGTCACAAAGGAAACTAAAATTTTTTAGATTCTGTTAAGAAAAAACTCTTAACGACCCTAAAACACATTCCTATGCCAGGAAAAGAGCATGCTGCACTCAATGTTGAAGTCTAACCATGTTTTACCTTTCCTGAGAGATGGGACCCCAGGCCTACCAATATCAGTACCTTCCCTCTAACAGCAGTGAGAAGCAGATGTTTGAGGAATTTAATATTCAGGCCTTCCCCAATGTAACATATTTGTAGCTCCTCTGAGCCATCGATATGAGGACCTCTGAATCAAAGAGCACTGCTGGATTGCTGCATTTAAAAACATCAGTACATTTAAATTTAATTTAATTTTTCCAGCACTTGAACCCTTTTTTTTTTTTTTTTTTAATCTCTAAAACGCTGTGACACTGGGTTGCACAGTACAAACTGTATGAAAATATGTGTCCCTTTGCTCTTAAATACTTGTCCTGAACCTGGTAAGATTCCAGGTGTGCTTCCAACTTCTTGTATTACGAGTCATAGTGATATATGATATCAGAGGCAATTCCTGAGCCAACTATGATTTTTACAGACCCGTATAATATTGCTTACTAGTTCATTTTTTTCCAGAGAGAAGAATCTTGGTCTTGATTTTCTCTTCATATATTTTTTTTTCACTATGGGTCACATATTTGGTCCCTTTTATATTTCCCTTTTAGTTCCACTTGATAGCTGGAGCAGCTATCTGAAGTTTGTAGCTACTTTTGAAGTTGAAGGGAAGCTGACAAAAAGAACGTCCATTCAGATCTGAGACTTATTTTAGTTTTCTTCTTACTTAAAAAAAAACCCAACAAAACACGAGAAGCAACTTTTATCAGTGCTGCTTCATTTTAAAGTATTAAAAAAGAAAAATTATTGTTTTACGTGCTAGTTCAATATAAAATAATATTTGCTACAGGAGTGACAATTGGAAAACTTTATTATCATCTTGGGAGCTGAGTATGTGCTGCAAGATGTTTTCTGTGGATATTCAGGAGTAATTTTAAAGAAATCACACTCAGTTTCAGTCAGCCTCCTGTTGCTTCTTTGGTAGCCATTTATTAGAGATATATTAGCAAATATTTTTGTTCCTTATTCTGTTTTGGAAAACATTCTGTGCCTAAGAAAAAATCATGAAGTTATGGAACTAAAAATCCAAATTCAAAGTTATAAGAATTCACAATGGGGAACATAATGGAATCATTTTTATCTTCTGAAGTCTGGGATGATTTATTGTGATTGGTTATTGTAATAATTTAATTACTTGAAGTCTTTTGCAGGAATAAAGGAAGAAATCTTTTAATATTGATATCTCACATCTGTTGACTTTAGGGTGACATTGGACTTTTTTCTTGGTGTTGGTGTTTTCCATT
This sequence comes from Sterrhoptilus dennistouni, assembly GCA_013397095.1. Taxonomy (NCBI): domain Eukaryota; kingdom Metazoa; phylum Chordata; class Aves; order Passeriformes; family Zosteropidae; genus Sterrhoptilus; species Sterrhoptilus dennistouni. The sequence goes on along the minus strand of VWZU01011794.1, from coordinate 337,748 downwards.
ATTTGCTCTTTTAGGTGTATGAAATCAGACCTCTTATTCAACAGAGATTGCTACCAACCATGTTGTTGTCATGCTGTATCTCCTAAAATGAAATTATGGCATTTCATTAGAATTATTGAAAATGTAAGTGATGTACATAATTTCACTCTTGGTTTGGCACATGAGCTACAACAAATGCAAAATGGTAGGAAGTCCTGTCAGTTAAAGGTCACAGAAGAAATAAATATTAGTGTTCAGAAAGCTTAACATTTGAATGTGAAGTGCAGAGAGACAGCAGGGAGGTTGCAGAATGTTCTATTCATTTTAATAAAATTCTACAGGAAAACATTGTGAAAGCCATCCAAAAAGTGGCTATTGAGTGTATACTGATCCCTCAGGTGGAATCAATTTTAGGCTCCATCAGAACTGCTTCTCAGATATAAGTGATGTGTTCTTGAATCCATGGGTTTTTTTGTTTTTATTCCTAGCTGTCCAATGACAAGAGTGATACTTTTAAAAACAAAACAAACAAAAAAGTAACAAAAACTACTGAAATAGATAGACTAAATACCACTGATACCCTAGTGTTGGAAAGCAAATACATTTGATCCTTTTATGAAAGAGTCATACCTTTTATTTCTTCCATATCCCTAAAATACTTTCACCTTTTGTTCAGGTAAACTGAATGAAGAAAAAAGATCACACTGGTGTACATAAACAAACAGACAGATGAAAACCTTCACAGAAACCAAGTAATGTTCTAAAAAAGATGTCAAAATTTGTCCTGGAGCAGAATAAATATTGTTTGTCTGGAAAGGGTGCAACATGAACCATGACATTTAAAAAATATTGGCGTTCTGTTGTATCTTTTTACGTGTCCAAGACTAACACATCCTGTGTAACCTAAAGCACTGTGGATACCTGTGTCTCCCATGAAAAGGCAAATCAGCATTTGAGGGAAGTACAGCATTTGCCTTCCAGCCAATCTGATAACTTTGAGGATTACAGGGTCATGAGTCTAGAAGCTTGAAAATAAGCAATAGCCTTAAGGCTATCTTTGAGCACAGAATGAAAATACTGAGAATCTCAGTGAGAAAGGCTTCCAAAGCTAAGGATTCCCAGATTTCCTTCAACTGTTAAAAAATCAAAACAAGATCTTTTCATTTGTTGGGGTATGGGGCTTTTATAGTTTTTGGAGATAAAAGCAAATATAGCAGACCATTGTCAGAATTGTTTATCCTCATTGGATGGGATATAAAAAGGCATTTAGGAGGCTAAAGTGTGTCCCTAGTTAAAGAGCAGTAGTTCTGTTGATGTTTTTAGGCCTAATGCCTTGTTTTCAGTTGTTGTAAAGGAAGAACTTTAAAGAATCAAAGCATGCCCTTAGGGACCTCAGGCATTGGGCCCAGCAGTGGCTTAGGAAAGACAGGTCCCATTTGACCAGCCTCATCTCTTTTTATGACCAGGTGTTCCAGCTAGTGGATGAAGGAAAGGCTGTGGTTGTTTTCTACCTGGACTTTAGTAAAGGTTGTATTCCATTGCCCACAAATTTCTCCTGGAGAAAGTGGCTGCTTATGGCTTGGACAGGTGCACTCTTCCCAGGGTTAATAATTGTCTGGATGGCTGGGCTTGGAGGGTGTTGGTGAATGGTGCTGCATCCACTTGGTGTCTGGGCACCAGGGGAGATCCCCAGAGATCAGTGCTGGCTTCAGTTTTGTTCAATATCTTTACTGATTACCTGAACAGGAGCATCAAGTGTGCTCTCTAAAAGTTCACAGACAGCACCAAACCGTGTTGATCTGCTGAAGGATAAGAAGTCTCTGCAGAGGGATCTGGAGAGGCTGGATCCATGGGTCAAGGCCAATTGTAGGAGCTTCAACAAGGTCCTTCCCTTGTGTCACAGCAGCCCCGTGCAGCACTGCAGGCTGGGGAAAAATGGAAAAGAACATGGGGATGCTGGTTGACAGTGGTGGAACATGAGGCAGCACATGCCCAGGTGGCCAAGAAGTCAAATGGTCTGTATTACAAATACTGTGGCCAGAAGGATCAGGGCACTGACTGTCCTGCTGTACTCAGCACTGGCAGGGCCACACCTCAAATCCTGTGTTCAGTTTTGGGGGCTGCACTACGAGAAAGACATTGAGGTGCTGGAGTGAGACCACAGAAGGGCAATGGTGCCAGTGAAGGGTCTGGAGCACAGGTCTTGTGAAGACTGGTGAGGAAGCTGAGCTGGGATTGTTTAGCCTGAAGACAGGAGGACAAAGGGACTCTCAGGGGAGACTTTAGTGCTCTCTACAACTGCCTGAAATAAGGTTCCAGCAAGGTAGGGGTGGGTTCCTTTTCCCAGGCAGTCAGTGACAGAGGAGGAAACAGCCTCAGACTCTGCCAGTGGAGGCTCAGGTAGTACACTATGAAGAATTTCTTCATTGCAGGGTTGCTAAGCTTTGGAATGGGCTCTCCAGGGGAGTGGTGGAGTTACATGTAGAGGATGTGCATATGTGGTAACTGGGGACATGGTTTACTGGGAAACTGCAGCGCTGGTTTAGCAGCATTGGACTCCATGATCTTAAGAGTCTTTTCCAAATAATATGATTAAGTGTTTCTATAATTCTGTGAAAATTTTTCTGTTTAGGAAGAAGAGAACTGACTGTCTCATGACTCTTTAGCAGCACTGCACTAGCTTGAGCTTCCTTGCAAGATCTGGGTTATAAATTTCCACAGTAATTTTGCCAAAGATTTCTCATTTGGAAAGCGGTTTCATCCATTTTCCTGTAACCTTTCCTCAATTTTTTCCTCACATTCTTCATCTGTTAATGTGTTTATTCTTTACCTGCCCTTACACAACACCTGTAGGTTTCAAGAAAGACTGAAGACCATTTTAACTGCATCCAAGGTGTGTATACCAAGATTGATTGGAATGGATTTCTGTGCTTTGAGGACAGATAAAATACTTGTTCATACTTTGATGACACATACTTCAATCAAGCAATTGACACAGAATTCATATCTTGAATTGGTGGAAAAAGTGATTACCCCAAGATGATCAGCCTGTTAACTGAGAGTCTTTTGTGTGCCTCTTCACAGGAAATGAGAACTCAGGTGCAGAATCATAAATTTAAAGAAAAAAAAAAAGCTCAAGGTCATCTCATGACCCTTATTACGGTTAAAAAGCCTTTTTCAAGAGAAAGACAAAGAGAAAAATGGTCTAATGAAAATTTATATCTTATTCATTTTGATTTCAAAATAAGGAAAAAAATAATTTGTTTCAATACAAAATATATTCACATCTCTTTCTGCAGTATTGAGTTCATGAGCAAGCAAATAGTAAGAAAAAGGAGAAACTTCATTTATGGCAGTCTACCAAATATAGTTCAAGTCAGATGAAGAAGGTTTGCATTTGTAGATACACTAATAAAATGCTTTGAAATGAAATGCAGCAGCAATATAATATTTCAAAATTACTTTTACAGAAGATTCAAACATCATGTGTACTTTTGTCAGAACTGCCTTGTTTCATACTCCCTCCTTTTATTGGGTCACTAGTTTAGAAATTGTCAAAAAATAAAAATCTGGAAGAGCTGTCAATTTTTTAAAAAATGCCTTGAGCTGAATTCTTTGTTTTTCTGAAACACCATGGCATAAAAAATAAGAACTGCCAAAGAACTGCCAGCTTTTAAAGAAAACTAAGGCATCAGCAGAAAGAAATGTGTTATAAAAGAAATTTCCATACTAAAAACACAGGATATGTCTTCAAACAGTGCCACTTTAGAGATTCCAAAATAAAAGGTAGTTTCCCGTTCTGAAAAATGTTTATTGTTGTGGCTCATTTCGTTGTTATAAACTCATTGATGTGCAGTCATTTCATTGCAGTTCTTGTCAGAAAGTTCAGCAGCTTGCTGTTAATCTGGGCTTTCTTGGCATCAGTGACAATTTCCACAGCCCCCTGCAAGTTCAGTTATCAGCAGATAACTTGGCACTTTCAGCCCTAAACAAAAGTTCTTGTCTGTGCAGACAGCAGAGAATTGCAGTCATGCAAAAATATCAGCTTAGTTTACTCAGACTCTTCATTTAACAATAAGACTAAGAACTCAAGCAGAGGATAAGTCTTTGAGTTTGACAGTGACATAATTAAGATATTTTTGAGCAATATAAATTTGTCTCCATATACATATACCATAAGAAGCGGTCTTTAATTGCATGATAGACTCAGCCTTCACCTCATTCTGAGGGTTCATCCACTGGGCTCCTACTCCGGCTAACTTAGCCAGTCTTTCTCCTTGTTCTCCATGTCTAGGCATGGGTTTTCAATGTTGAAAATTCTAATAAATGTTGCTTTTGTATTTCATCTCAGGGACTTCGACATTGTCTTCCAAGACAGCAGGGAAAATACAAATTGAAAGAGGTGCCTGATATGCCCACCGCCAGATGTGTGTTCTGCAAGAAAAGAAAAGTCCAGGCCTTCAACAGGCAAGCCATTGGGTTTTCTTGATCCAGAATTCATCTTTGATTGGCTTGCCCAGCTGATAAACACTTCCTTAATGAATGTAACTAAATTGTTTCTTTTCAATTTTATTCTAAAATTAAATGAATAGACATAAACAAAAACATTGTGTGTTAGTTGTTAGGTTCTTTTTCTCCTTGAGGTTGTTCAATTATTTTGAGTTCTTGAATACTTTCCATTCAAGTTATATAATAATGCTATTAGGACATACCTTTTATATAATAATGCTATATATCTCACAACATTAGTCAAAAGGAGATGTCTTTCACGAGAAATGTTTGTGTTTATGGCTCTAATTTTGTCAAAAATCTAATTGGTGGCAACACTGACTTCTGAGAAACATTAGAAAAATATGAGAGGCAAACTTACTAACACCATTATTGGTCAGTTTTGGCTACGATCTGTTTCTTTGCTCCAACAACTACCCAGCAGTCCCTTATTCTCAGTTTTACTTTGTTCCTCAACTCTAGACAATCAAATACATTCCATGGTTTTTTGCTGGTAAATATTTATGTTCTTCCATGTGATTTTTGTTTCTCTTTCAGATTTCCTAATTTAGATTTTTTTGTGGTATTATGCTGTGAACTGAACACAAAAGTAATTTTCATATTTAAGACAGGTAATTTGTGATGGAAGAGCCAGGTTTGGATAGGTTTTTTTGCATGTGTGATTTTCTACTGACTCCAAAATTATTCTTACTGGTATCAATATGTTATTTATGAGGTGAACTATATTTGACCAGCAGCTTTAGAAATGTATCTGTATTTAAAAATCACATCTTCTGTACTAACTCATCACTTTATCCTAGATATCAAGCCACAGATGACCTGAACAAGCAATACGCTACTGTCCCTACAGAGTAATCCAACCCTGAACTCTACCACTTTGCATCCTGAGGGAAAATCTTCCAGGAATATGGAGTTGAACATGTGGTTAAATCTAGGCTCATGCTGGAGTTGCATAAACAGAGCACCATAAACACGAAACACCCTGTCAGAGAGTGGACAAAATTGTGCCAGGGCGGGCCTAATGTAATAATGAAGTCAAGCAGCCTGATAAGTTTCTGTAAGCACATAATACGTTATAATTAAGCTTTTTTTCCTTGAAATGTTCATGCATTAAAATGTATGAATCACTAAAATTAAAAAGGGAGGATACCTGTGGGATTGTATCTATCTAGCAGACTATATTCAATCTCATAATACTGAAGCCTTGTGTTGCCTCTCCATCCACTTATACACACACAAATTAGAAAAAAGGAGGTAGAATTATCTTATCATCACCTTAGATTTCAAAACAGGTATGCAATATTCCCAAGTTTAGAACTTACTTTCTGTATTCTAAAAATAATTTCTGAAAATGTTTTAACCTGCAGTGTATAATTTTGATAAGAGAGTCAGATATTTTAACAACTCCACTAACCATGTAAATTAAATGTGTTTCAGCTACAGAGTTGACAGGAGATTTTTGCCATGCAGGAGATTTTTGGAGAGCTGGATTTTTTTTTTTTTATTGAATAATGCATGTTATAAAGTTGTAACATTTTTACTATGCTTCTTCTAAAGGTTACATACATTTTCTCTCATTTCTGAGTAAATGTTTTTGCTATAGGTGCTACACTCAGGGAAGTTTTGGAAGTTTACTGTGTGCAAAGTGCTCTTGAGAGAAGATAACTAATTTCAGACTTATTTAAAATGTATCAAATAAGACGATTGCTTACCAACTGGAAATATTACAATTTTTACTTCTACAGCAAAATATTCCTGTTAGGCCTCTCTGGCTGTCAACATTCTACATTCTGATGTCCACTTTCATTTTAGCTTTATAAGCATAACTATCTGTATCAAGTCCGGTGGCAAAAGCATTGGTAGGAAAGTGGTGGGGGGAAAAAGTCTATCTTAAAACTAGCATTTGCTGCCACTCAGAAAAAAATCACAAAAACTAAAACAAACAAACAAACAAAGGCCCCTCTAAATCTACCTAGGTCCTTCTTTAACTTGATATTAGACAGTAATTTATTGTTATAAAAACAATTGTGACTTTTACATCTTGAAATTTCTTGACTCTGAGCCCTCCACAAATATCCAGTATTAATGTTAGCCACACCCTTACTTCTTTTTCCCAGTGGTTGTTACTAACAAAGGAAAGGAGAACTGAAATCACGATTGTGCACTCTTTCAAATATGAAGTTTTCTGAATCTTTATCAGTCTGTAAGTATTGAATATGTGCCATTGGTTTTGGGTTTTGGCTTTTTGTGTCTTTGATGAAGAATTGTTTGAGAATAAAACACTAAAATTTAATAAAAGCAGTCACTTGTGAAAAAGTGACATACAAAGGAATAGAATCTTAAATCTGTAATCTTGTGGTAAATGTTTTATAGTTTATAGAGAGGTGGGAGTGCCACTTGTAATACCATTCACTTGGACTTTCTGTTTTTCACAGTCCTTTGTTTCATTTTCCTCCATTATTGTTCATTCTTGTACCTCATCCCATCAAATGAATGACTGATTATTGGAGGTGATAAATATTGCTTGCCATTTACTTTTTCCAGCCATGCCACTTGCTTTTTGCCAGTCCTGTCAATACAACTTTAATCCTGAAAAAAATCAGTTATATTCCAAATGAGAAAACTAATTACATGTGCAATAAATAAAATTTTTGCCCATTTCCTTGGCTGTTCAGAGGCTGAATGGTTTTGTGAAGCCACAAAAGGCTGCACTTCATTTGTTTAAAATAAGATAGTTATGTCCCACTGTGGTGGGTTGCCCCTAGCTAGATGCCAGATACCCGCTAAGACACTCTATCACCCCCCTTCCAAGCTAGGCATGGGAGAAAAAGAAAGGTGGAAAATTACTTGTAGCTTGAGTTAAGGCAGTTTACTAAAGCAGAAGAGAAGGCTTGTGTGTGCACAAGCAAAGAGAAAAAGCCAATAATTTTATTTTCCACTTTATTTTCCACCTGCAAGCAATGTCTGGCCACTTACCAGGGAGCAGGACTTCAGCACAGGTAGTGGTGGCTCTGGAAGGCAAACACTGTAAATAAAAAATGCCCCCCACTTCCTCCTCCTTTCTTTAGCTTTTCTGTCTGAGCAGATGTCACATGGTATGGAATGTCCCTTTGGTCAGTTTGGGTCAGCTGGCCTAGTGGTGTCCCCTCCCTGGATCTTGCCCATCCCCACCCTACTGATGGAGAGGCAGAATGTTTGGGAGACATTACCAATGCTGTTCAAGCCCTGTTCAGCAGCACCAAAATGCTGGTGAGTCACCAACACCTTTATATATATTAGTGCCAAGCACAGCACTGGGAGGACTGCTGTGGGAGAATGAACTCCACCCCAGCCAGATCCAATACACCCTCTTACAAGAGTATATGGAGTGAAGAGGAAGCTCAAGAGCTGTTCAGAGAGTGTATTGAGCTACACACTTCCTTTCGCTTTTGACTGAATTAAATTGAGGTCTAAACCCTTTCCTAGGCATGCTATGTTGCAGTGCAATAGATTTCTGTGGCAGTTTCTTTAGCTTTCTTTTAGTTCTGGAGTTATAACTTGTGAAGACTTAAAGAATGCAGTTACATGTCTCAAAACACCTTCCCATAAGATAAGTCACCACAATGGAACTTGAGATGAGCACAGATACCACAGCAGGAAGGAGCTAATTCTTGACTTGTTGGAGGTAAAGGTTTGGTTAACTTCTGGACAAAAATTCCCACTGTAGCAGGCAGTGGGAAACGGGAAGGAAGCAGGTGTTTATGCACATACCATCTCAAATCATGGGAACAGCATCTATGCCCTGTGGATACCCAGGACTTGGACTTATAAAAGTAGTACCTCCAGAAGAATGACTCGGGGACCCCCACCACAAGGAAGACCAGGGTGAAGAAGCACCAGCTGGATGCCACAGAAATCCATGTAGTGGTGATATATTTTGCTTAATCTCCCTCTCTCTTATTCTCTTTCTCTTCCCCTTCGTCACTTCCTTCCTGTCTCTTTCTGTCTCAACTTCACATTTACTGTTAAATAAAATCTGTACTGTTGACTTTGGCATATGGTCTTGTTTCCACTTTAATTTGGGCAGAAGTATCTCTTATAATTGGATCATAACACAGCATTGCTTTCAACTGTCTATATATACTTATGTCTGTCTATATATATATGCATGTGTGAATAGATGTAGATGTGAATATATACATACATAATCTGTGCATGGTGTATATGAGCATGTACATATCAGAAGCAGAACTCTGTTCTTTGCTATACTTTATTTCACTCTATTTCTTATTCCAATGTCTCCCATTTTCAAAGTGTTACAGTGGTTTTTTAGCAATGCATAACACCAATACAAAAGATATTAAGAGAGTGAGTTTGAGAACAATAGAGTTGTTCATCATATATGTATATACAAAAAATTATTTGGAAAGCACAAAATATAGTAGATAGAAAATAACACATAATATTTGAATCCTTCTATATTTAATTAAAAATAGAGTCATCTAAATTGCCACCAATAAATATATCTGCAGAGTTAACCACTTCTTCAGATGAATGGATTCTTTCTGCATGAAAATGTTGTGGTCGTTTATACCCAGTTCTTATTTTTAAGGTTATCTATGTCATCATAAGCAGTAAGAATATTTTTGCTTCAGTGACAGCAGAGTCTCAAGGACACACTTAATACGATAATATTTATTTTACTGGAGATTAAGGGCATAGAAATTCACTCTGCCACTAGGTTTAAAAGTGATAATTTAAATAAGGGTAATGTTACTGTGTATATGTGCAAAATTGTAGTTTAAGTGCCTTTCCCTCAAGAGAGCTTTTTAGTGAATATTTTCAAAGTTGGCAGTAATGATTCCATCTAAGGGTAGATATTTACTACACTAAACAGTTTATAAAATGTGCGTTTATTTAAAGAAAATAGTAGATCCAAACTTTAGTATTATTGTCCAAAACAGAGTTAATATTCTGTGTTTATATACATACATAGCTAGCATGTTGTTAGCTTTGTATTTTTACTTGGTGTTAATTCTTATATTGATATTCATTAACAGATATCTAAAATATAGTCACGCCTAAGAGGATTCATATAATCTTATTAGCATTTTTTAATTTTGACATTTTTTTCTGCATTCCTTAATAGAGATGGTTTTGAGCTAGGTTTTTGGGGTGTTTTTTTAACATATCATTTATGTTCCAAGATATTTCTTTTCTCTAGTTAGTTCTTTTCAAACCTAGTTAGCTGGAAGGGTTATGTTGTTCATGTCTGTTTGTCACATTAGATTCCCAGAATCTCATCAGAACCATGTCAAATTACATCAATCCAAACTCTGGGCTTCTGATAACAAAATTCTATAAGAAGAATATGACTTGAAGGTTATTGTAAGACAAATAGCTTATCATGATCAGAGAAGTACTAGAAGAGATGCAATAATTTTTTGAGTGTTCATGCAATATGATTTTTTGTTGTACCATAGTAACCTGAAATTTTCAGTAGCCTATGATTTATAAAACCTGTTCACAACACTGGACTACATTTTATAAGGGTATTTGTACTCCTTCTAGGAGAGCGATTCTGCAAAGAAATACAGTAATGAGGTAGTGATATCTTTCATTCTGACCCCAGAAAAGAACCAAACACTAAAACAGGAAATTAAAAAAATGCTCCCTGAAGTTAAATATATTACAAGATATTGCTGCCTTCACTATAAGACTAGGAATGTAGCAAAATTGCTTCCCCTGGCTGCACGAGCTCTACCAGCAAATCTGGCATAGATGCAGATAAACCAGGCAGGGTGCCTTTCTGCCTCTGCATTACGTAAAACAAATACAAAAGACAGTCTATCACAGAAATGTACATTAGCATATGCTGCTGCTACTGTTACACTCAGCTGCTTCTAGAGCTCGGACAAGCCCCGGCACTCAGAGAATGAACCTTTCTCATTTCATCCGTGGATTAGTGAAGCAGAGAAACTAAGTCTGTCAGAACCTAAGAATTGGCCTGTTTCTAGAAGTGTGCTATGGATTTCTCTGGTAATGCTCATATCTTTCAGAGAAGACTGGTAAATTCCTGTTTTTAGAATTTTGTGAATGATTGGGAAGATCTGGCAGGATGTTTTATCTACAACCCTAAATTTTCTCATGAGGAGGCAAGAGCTTTGAAGGGACAAGTCTATTATTTTTCTCCCATGCCTGCAAGGCTAGTTACTGTTGTGCCAGGCTTAACTTGCATAAATCCCTTAAATTATCCTTTTGGGACTGAGATTAGAAATTTTTTCAGGCTGCAATTACCAGCCCATGGAGGGATGGAAGAAAAACCAAACCAAGATATAGTCCTGAAAGTTCTTCTGCAGTGAAGGGCAGGCATGTCATGTCAGCAAGTAGTCTCTATTTGCTAAAACTATTCATTAAGTGAGAATGACACTTTATCCAGTGTATATGATCTTACTATTCCTTTCCCGTTTGTCTTGTCCTAGTGAGCCTATGACACAAAGTGTAGTATATTATCTTTTTCATATTGAAATGTTATTCATGTTCTTGAACAAATTACACGTAACTGCTGTTGCAAATTTTATTCTGGGAACATGTTGAAAAGACACTTTATGGGTTCCCTAGCAGTGGCATTACTTAACTTTGAGAGCCAGAAGATTGCCTCTATTGTATTTAGTAATAATAGAAAACTGAATTTCCCATAGGTCAGTATGAAATACTGGCCACCCGTACACCAAATCTCAGTTACTTTCTTTGAGTAACTCTCACTGGAGATTTTCTGTTCAACTGTTGTCAGTTTTATTGGGGGTCTTACAAATATTGGTGGATTTTGACCTCATAGTCAGAAGAAAAAGTCTAGATATACCCAAAGAACCAAAGGTAAAAAAATATATTGCCTTTTTAAATTTTTTTAAATCATGTAACTTTTATTCCAGTTGTGAATATAGTAGAACAGAATAATATATTCAAAACTAATAGATATCAATCACATTGCATTACCAGAAATTGTTCTTTTGGACCCAATGCACACCTCCCTTGTATCAAAGGAACTCTGACTTCTGTGGTGTTTGGCTTAGGCTCAGGGAGATGTGTGTATAGGAGTATTGGGAGTGAGAGATAACAATTTTGTGTCATTCCTACTTTGGGGCTCTGTCAGGTACAGCCTAGATTTAACATCTGTGTTTCCTATGTACTGTTGCTGCAGAGTCACCACTGCTGAAGAATGTGACAGCAAGATTCAACATATTCTACCTTCTCAAAATATGTCTCTGAAGCTCTGTCTTTTCTGCTTATGTTCAGGTAACTTGTCTGAGTGAGACAGTACTCAAACTAAAAGGTAAAAAGCAGTGTCACTGGTTCACTTACAGCTCTAAGACCTTCTGACACAGCTCATCATGTTTATTGTTGCAACAACACATTCTACATTAGAAATTTCTTTGTGCTGGTACAGTTCAAAAAGTTTTCTGTCCTGTTGGATACATGTGGGAGTTGTGAGAAGGCATTAGGAGTCTAACAGAATTTAATAACTTTTGTCTGCATTGACATTTACTGTGGCCTTTTTAAACTATGGTGAGATCAAAATTCAGCTTGTATCCCTGGACAGGCCAACACACCTAGTAAAAGAAGCATATTTTCAACGGTACATATGTCTTAGGACCTACCCCCAACCTGTAACTTGAGTTATCTTTAATATAAAGACAAGATTTGAAAATGGACAGGTTGGGGTATTTCTTTGCAAGGTATTTCTGTCATGCTATGTCTTATGCAATGTTGCCATCAAATATAGTACATGGATAGGGAAGGGAAAAAAATTAGTGTGTGAAACAAGCATGAGCATTTGGCTCGTCCTGTGGAAACCCCAGCTCGTTAGTTCTCACAGTGAGCTTTTTGTCAGTTGATTATTTGTTTTTATTGCAAACTGAAGTCGTGAGGGACATACTACAGTGAAATCACTGTATTTGAGCTGGCTATGAGATAAACAGAAATGCTTCAGCTAGGGAATAGAATTTTCTTTCTCCAGTATAAATTTCCATAGTTTGATAAATAAATTATGAGATACATTGGCTAACAGTTCCCAGACTCCAGCACAGCTCAGTCCAATACCCGGAAATTCATGAACTAGGAACTAGTGTTCTCTGCATTGCATGCCAGCGCCAAAATTCCTATTTATTTTACTGAGAACAGGAGGCCTTTTCAGGCACCTTTCTTGCTAGTAAGGAAAATATTTCATCTAAGGCAAAATATGTACTGTCCATATTTTTATGGTAACAACAGTGAAAAAATTGAATGTTCCAGTCCTTCAGTTTTGCCAAATTGTCATCTAAAACAACAATAAGAATATGAGTCCACTTTGTTCTGCCAATTTCTGAAGGTATCATAGAGGTTAAATAACAAGTACCTAATGTTTCTGCTTTGGATGATGTTATAAAGGAAATTGGATAAACACAGGAATATAAATCAAGGAAAGGTGCTAGAAAATTATGCCATCAGTTAGAAAAATGTGCCATACTTATACCTGATCTATCCTCTTACTTGCTGAAAGTAGAAAAGAGAAAAGCATTTAGTATCTTGAGTAATCCAGGCACTGATTAATTGCATCCCATAATGCTTTCTAATGTATCTTCTAGAAAACCTTATAAATCATACACAGGCCTTTTCTCTTTAAATGCTACTTTATCAATTCTCAATTGTTCAACTTTCAAAATAAAGGAAGAAAATTAGGGTCTGAGCAGCTGGGATTTATTTTCCTCCTCAGGGCCTGGATTCAGTTCAGTATTTAGGCACATGTACAGCCTGAAGCAGGTGCGCAGTCCCATTAAAGATGTGTGCTTAAGTACCTTTGTGAGTGACGATTATTTTTGGTCTTTCAAAACACTGTGACATTTGATGCATGTTAGAAAATCATTCCACTTGAAAAAGGTCACACAAAGAAACAAGGAAAGCAGTTGTTTTCATGAATATAATTATGGGCTTGAGTTTCAAACCTGCGATACAATGAGTTTTACATTTTGTTGCTGGTGTCTGTGTATGCATCTCTTACACATTTCTGTATGCAAATTGACTAGAAAGTTGTAATTGTTCACCTCAACAAGCCCCAAATCATGAGAAAGTTGTGAAAATTATAAACTGAAGAAGTCGGTTGCGATTGTTCCACCCTATATTTCCAACCTGGAAAATTATTCAAGCTTGGGTTTATTTCTAGCTTCTAGTGGGAAATATTTTGCAAAACCTTCTTTAGGTAAGAGCTGCTGCGACTTCCATTTCTTTAACCATAGATTCACATAGAGCTTTGAAACAGATTTGGAAATATATGGTGATGGTGGAGAATGCTTCAACTTTGGTACCAAGCATGGTACAGCAAAATATTGATAATTACAGAGTTTTGCAAAAGCTGTCAATCTCATTGAATAGAGAGGAAATTACTGCTTTTATTACGCATTCCTTTGGCCCACTTTTAAAAAGGATGTAGGAAATAAGGATGAGAGGTTATGTAAAATAGCAAGAGAGGAAGTCTTTAGCTGAGTCAGGAAATCAAGTTCAGTTCACCAGCTACCATTAACCTCCTCTACCACCTGCTAATTGAAAGCACAGCATTACATCTCAGTCAGTATTTGGGTCTGCTTCAAATTGCAATCAACCAGCAAGCTGTCCTTCTGAAATACACACTAGTAGAAATTTATTCTGAGAACATTCCATTGTTACATTTTATACGTGGCTATTATAATATAAAATTATATTATGATTTTCTATGGAGGTATCTATTGATGCTCTCCTTAGTTTCCTACCCAAAAATATTGTTAAGTATGGAATCAGTCATAAATGGAAACAAACTATTTGATCACTCATTCCAGCTCATGTCAAGGGAAAAGGCTGATAAAAAGAACCCAACTGTCTCTATAAATAGTCATTTTAATAAATAAAAATAATGAGAAGAAAACTGTGACCAAAGCAAGTCCATATGTAACATACAGTAGTTACTCTTTCCTAACTATAATGAAGGTAATTTCAAAGATTTGTAGGATCCCTATCTTAAAATTTTGCCCTTATTCTCTAGCTAATGTGTCATGATTTTCCAGCTTCAGAGAGAAATCATCTTTTCTTCAGGTATGATATATTTTTCCCACCAGATTTATTTTGTGAGCTTTGAAGACTAATAGGAAGTGGATTTAAAAGTGCTTCCCAGAGTATGACTTCAAATTGAATGGTCAGATTACCTGTCATACTTGCAGAGAAGAACTGCAAGGGTTGATTTCCTCCTGGGACCATTCCTTGTGGGAACAGCCCATCACACTGTGGTTGTAGAGTTGCTGGTACCTGTGTCAGTATCCCACAGTCCCCGTATTTTTCCAAGCCTGTCAGTTTCCTCTCCTAAGGGTAAGCCTTGGCAGTTTGGATAGTTTAGTCACCACAGTGCAAAACCAGCACAGTACTGCTGGTTTCCTTAGGATAAATAGGGTCCTTAAGCATGAGCAGAAAAGAGAAAAGAAAAGAAAGAAATGGGATTGTTCAGCATAGTTAAAGACTAAAGTGCAGTGTTTTTAAGCACATCTGTCCAAAGTAAACTTCCCTGTGAAATAACACTGCTTTTCTGCTAAGCCCTTGTTGAAAGGATTTACATTTAATGGGAACTATGAATAATCCTCCTTGTTCTTCTCTTATTTTGTCAATGAGCTCATGTAGTATGCAGGACTTAGGGCTTATCACAAAATGCTAGAGGATCAGGGGATTGCAGGGATGAAGCGACTGCCAACTTCTGATGAAATTTGAAAACACGGAGGTATGTTGAGCCAACAGACCTGCTCAGGTTAGAGGTTAGAGAGTGAGAGGCTAATTCTTCTCCACATTGAACTGGGACAGATCAAGTGTGGCACTTCATAAATCACTGGATGAGCAACATAAAACACACAAGGTACAAAAATTGCTTATTTTCTTTTATGTCATGCTTTTTTTTTTGCCAATAACTATCTCCTGCATTAAAGTCTGCATATTTGAGAAGGTGGGGATTACAGGATGCATATGGTGACTATTTTCTCAAAGGCTAGAGGTGATACCAGATAGATCCTGTGAACAAGGTTTCATCTTCTAAAAACTGTCAGATTAGTACCATATGCCAGAAATAAATACACAGAAAACTGTTAAGTAACAAAGAAAGCTGCTGTGCTTTTGTCTCCAGTATATTGTTCCATATGCAATATTAGTCAAAATGGCAGATTTCATTATTTTCCTAACCACTAGTTCAAGGACCACGCACCCAACTGCAAGTAGCACGCTGTTCTCCCAGATGTATGGAATAGGATTTTTATTATATTTTTAATGCTTTTCTTTCTTTTTTCCTCAGGGACATTATGGTCAACTGCTTTTGATATCCACATCTGTCCATGTTGATGCTAACCTGTGACACTCTGTGACATAAGTCATGCACAACTGGATGCACAGAGGTCTGTTGGCATTCTGGTAGAGCAGAGAATCTGACATTTTGAAGGTCTCTACCTCAAATCTCATTTGATGGTTTCCAAGTAGTACCTTGCAGACATATACTCTTGTCATAGCTGACATCCTGAACAGCATTTTTAACAGAGAGACAAAGAATTACAACTGCAGCAAGAGGCTGAACTTCAGACCCTTTCTTTTTACCTGACATAATCTGTGAATACAAAATTTCACTTAAAAATCTAAATAAAAGCAAGCAATCTTTCCTTGCAAATCTTCCCCTCATGGAGATGGACTCATTGATAAGGGCAATAGAAAACCTTGTGACAACAGTAGCCCACGGGGCTTCCTTGTGTTTACAGCATCAGCACTCCTATGCCCCACATCACAAAGTCAACCTTGCTCCTGGTGAGCATCAACACTGTGACTGATTCATTGAACAGCAGAAATAGAAGAAAAAGTCAGGGAAACTAAAACTGAGGGAGATAGGGTGAGAAATGTCAATATGCTCAGCACTATTCCCTTGCAAAAGAACTAGAAGAATAATTAGCAATGAAAGTCAAACCATTCTGAATAGAAAATAAAGTTGTTGTGAACTAATGTTGAGTTTGGTGTGTCTTTTACCTGATTTTTCTATTGATTTTCTAAATCAGAGCACTCTTGAGTTTGTAGTCTTACTTTCTGTCTGATATTTGTTTCAATAAGTTCTGTGCACTCAGTGAAGAATATTTCTTTCAATGTAACAAAGTTTTTGATACCCTTGAGGATGTTTTCAGCTGTGGATCTTGTGATTAAAAATGTATGACAAAAAAATGTATGAGCAAAGGAACACAAATTTTTCAATATCTCCTAATACAGATCCAGCCTATTCATAAAGCAGTTTTTCAATAGTTCTGCATACTATAAGCTTTCCTAAATTGACATAATCCCCTAGCAGTATAAGGACACAGAAGTAAATGTTAGCTTAGTGGTGTGCAGGTTTATATGCACAGAAACTAGAAAAAATGTATAATTATCTTACTAGCTTACACTTTATCTGAAACATTCCTACAATCATAAGGACTATAGACAACCTTTGAAATTATGCCTGACATAGGTTTTGAGCCAACTTTTCCAGCAGTCCATTGTATATTTTTGTCATCTTTAACAATTCATGAATTGTTAAAACAAAGAGAAAATTCACAGATTTGTTACTGCATTTGTTAAACATCTCATACAAACTCTGCCTATGAATTTTATGGATATTATTGTTTTTCCACTAATTGCTATGCATGGTGTGATCCTCTGAATCTGATAGTTTGTTTATGCTCCTATTAGAGAGACTGAAATATCTTAAACAGGAGAACAAATATTGAATGACAAATATCAGACAATGAAATTCTCTTCCTCAACACTAAATTTAATGGATGAAAAATTATTTGTTCTATTAACCTTGAAAAATTCTGGACCTAGCAAGGCAAAGGACTGCATGCTGTCTGCAATGCCTTTTAACAGAATTTTTAAAAAATATTGAAAAACTCTCATGTCAAGTATTATGCCATTGGTTGTAGAGCTTATATAAATCAATGCTGCTGACTGAGGGTATCTAAATAAATGGGAGCACTTATGTGACTATTCAGATCAAGTAAACTCCAGTTTAATTTCATTCGAATTACAATTCATTCTTTAAAACAACTGCATTTTTTCACATTGAAGAATAAAATGAATGAAGTGCTTGACATGTCTATCTGTGTTCTTTGTTGCAAGCTTTGCAATGACTTGGTCTGTACCTAATAATTATATAATTTAATTGATGTTATAAAAAGGGGAAGTTTTGGTTTGCATGTTGTCCTATTTGACTCTGTTTAGCCCAAAGAGGAGATAAGCGACAGGGATAAGAGATGAATTCTAGTCCCTGCATGTGCACAGACAGATCCTCAAACAGGAAATCTCAGAAATATCCAGTGGCAGGAAGGAGTAGGATATACCCTAGACTGAGACATCCATTTGTCCAATTTTCTCCTTTGCCACTATGTCACAAAACAGTTTGGCAAATTCACTTGCTTGGAAGGACATGATCACTTTATCTGGTTTAGATAAATAACACAGAATGTATGATATAATCCTACGATATAAGGAAAGAAAAAGAGCCAAGATATTGAAAAAAAAAAACCAGTCTCAGCAAATGAAAATTGTGTGACAATTTCTCTGATGGGGGGATTTCCTTAATAGTCCTAGCCAGTGTGTGAGTTTGCCCCTGATAGCTGTAGTTGCTATTTTGCCAGCTTCTTAACCTCTCAGAGATGACAATCTCAATGATGGAAACAAATCCAGCTTGTAAAATTCTATTATATCATTGGGGTTGAAAGATACAAAATACACGTGATTTTCTTAAATAAATGTACTGTAAAATATATGACAGTTTCGATTTACCACCTGTTAAGAGGTTTTCAAATGTTGTATTTCATAGTCACTTTGACAATTTGGATGCTACAAAACTTAGTAGTCCCAGAGCAATGCAAAGCCAGAGGGAGAGAAAATTTATAGGCCTATGATTTTTTCTTTCTTTCTGTTTCAGTATATGGTTCACCCATACCCACATTAAAAACAAAATGGCTTTTTCATTGGTCAGTCATTTGAGGAAATAAAAGCAATTAAATGGCACATTGATTTTCAAATTTCCTTCTTCCAGACTTAAGTGTGTCTTCTCTGGGAACTTACATTGAAATATTGTTATTTTACATCCACTTCTAGCTATGGCACAGTACTTCACAAAACCTGCTTGCACAGCAGTACACAAGGTGCAACCCAGCAAATTAAGCTGACCCCATATTCCCTTTAAGAAAAGAAAGTAGTGAGGGGTGAGAGGCCATTTTAGAAAGCTGTGTTTAGGACAGGCAGTTAGCTGTGTTTAAGCTAGGGACAGGCAGTTCTGGAAGCTTAAAAGTTTTGTTGAAAATCTATTGGGACAGATCTTCTAAACAATGCTCAGCACCAGACTTCAGCTTTTCTCCCCTGTAACAAGGGGAGTAACTATATGGACTCTGCCTGGATTAACCATAAGGCCAGAAGAAAACTGGCCCTATGGAAGAAAAATCCAGTAGAATTCACAGTCTCTGGGAGCACCCAGCATCAGACATTTAGGGAAGAGTACAAAATTAAGCAAACTACATGCTGATATTCACCCAGCCTCCAGCAATTTGCAGCTCATATTTGAGCCAAAAGTGGTATCTTCATACTTAATAGTTCTCAGGGATTTTTTTCCATGAACTTGAGCATTCAGTTTGAAACCATATAAATATTACTAGCCACAGAATTCTGCAATAAGTAGATTAGTTAGCTAGTCCATGCATTAAATCTTTAGGGGGAAAATGGACTTTTTATGTGAAGGTTTACTTCATGCAAATAAAATATAAAATTTTACAGAAAAGGTTTAAGGTCCATTTATAGGCAGAGAAGGTAATTCAAAATAAGACCCCTTTCATTATGTTTTCTCAAATCAGTTTGGACCGTAGGGAAAATCTGGTAAACTGCATATACATCACAAAGCATAAAATAAATATATTGTTCATTTCAAACTGGCTAACAAGGATGCTTCCATCTAAGGAATTATTTTTTTGTGTCTCAAAGATTTATTTTCTTTATTTGGGGCAATATGTAGTGACAAGGAATACAGTGTTGAATTTCAAAGGGACAGTAACTATTTAAAAGTTTTCAGATTCATTTTAATTATGTTGATGGTTCTAACTGAAAATCTCTTTTTTCATGAAGTGTTGTTTGGAAGTTTAAAAAGTCTAAAACCATTTTGTGACTTTTGCTCTTTTTGTGATTGCACTGTGTTTGTGTGAGGTTTTGTTAGTGGGGGGCTACAGGGTGGTTTCTGAGAGAGGCTGCCAGAAGCTTTCCCCATACGTCCTATAGAGCAAATGCCAGACAGTTCCAGGATGGACCCACCACTGGACTGGGCCAACCCATCAGCAGTGGTGGTAGCACCTCTGGGATCATGTATTTGAGAAGGGGGAAAAACCACTGCACAGCTGCATCCAGAGAGAGCAGTGATGATATGTGAGAGGAACAACTCTGCCAACATCAAGGTCAGTGAAAGAAGGGAAGGAAGTGCCCCAGGCGCCAGAGCAGATTCCTCTGCAGCCCAAAGTGAAGACCATGGTGAGGCAGCTGTGCCACTGCAGCCCATGGAAGTCCATGGTGGAGCAGAAACCCACCTGCAGCATGGAGGAATCCACACTGAAGAAGGTGAATGCCTGAAGAAGGATATGACTCCATGGGAAGCCTGAGCTGGAGCAGACTCATGGCAAGATCTGCAGACGAGGTAGCAGCCTATAGTGGAGGAGATTTGCTGGCAGGACACTTGTGACCCCACAAGAGATCTACACTGGAGCACCCTGTTCCTGAAGGGCTGCATCCTATGGAAGACACCCTACCTGGAGCAGAGGAGGATGTGAGAAGTCCTCCCACTGAGGAGGAAGGAGCACCAGAAACAACTTGTGATGAACCAACTTCAGCCCACATCCACCATTCCGTTGTGCCATTTGGGGGAAGGAAGAAGAGAAAATAGAAAGTTGAGCCCAGGAAGAGGGTAGGTGTAGGGAGAGATCTTGTTAAGATTTAGTTTTATTTCTCATTATCTTTCTCTGGTTTGATTAGTAATAAATTAAACTAATCTCCCAAGTCAAGTCTTTTTTAATTCTGATGGTTCCTGGTGAGTGATCTCTCCCTGTCCTTACCTTAACCCATGAGCCTTCTGTTATATTTTCTCTCCCCTGCCAAACTGAGGAATGGAATGATAGAGCAGCTTTGGTGGGCATCTGGCATTCACCCAGGGTCAACTCACCACAGTGATAAAACAGAATTTAACTTTTCTTCAATAAAAGTGAAATACAATCTACAGGTTATAAAGAACAGCTTCCAACTCATTTGCTTCTTATGGGATGCACCCCTGATCTCAGTTCAGTTGGAGTGCAGTCATAATTCACAGACTTGTGATGGAGACGCATCTTCACATTTTCAACTGCTGAGGTTGCTGTGTTTCCCAGGTTTTGGTACAGCTGCACTCCTGACAGCCCACTTTGGAGTATTCACTGCCACTGTACATAGACAGCTCAGATGATTAAAGGAAAGCTACTGTGTGTGAGCAATCAGTTAGAATAGAAGTATTAGGGTTGGAAAAGACCTACAAGATCATCAAGTCCAACCTTTGACCGAACACCACCCTGTCAACTAAACCATAACACTAAGTGCCACACGCAGGCTTTCTTGAACACTTTTGGGTATTATGATTCTACCACTTCCATGGACAGCTTGTTCCAGTGCCTAACCTCCCTTTCAGTGAAGAAATTTTTCCTGATGTCCAACCTGAACCTCTCCTAGCACAGCTTAAGACCATTTCTTCTTCTCCAGTTGCTCAATGTCTTTCTTGTACTGAGGGAGTCCAAACTGAACATAGGATTGGACGTGGATGCAGCTTCACCAGTGCCAAGTACAATCACAAGTACTGCTGACCACACTATTCCTGATGCAAGCCAGGATGCCACCGGCCTTCTCTGCTACCTGGGTACATGCTGGCTCATGCTCAGCTGCTGTTGACCACAACCCCCAGGTCCTTCTCCTGCACCACTTTCTGACCACCCTTTCCCCAGCCTGTAGTGCTTCATGGGGTTATTCTAGCTGAAATTCAGGAAATGGCATTTGCCCTTGTTGAACTTCATTTAATTGGCCACAGTGTTGGGGAAGATGAATCAGGGAAACCTTATAAGTATGATTTCTTCGCAAAAGATTCTGAAAATATGAAACCTATAATTGAAATAGAAATGGAAGCTTACTTTGAGTTGTACCTAGTCTTAGTTACTGTATAACCTGAAAACAATAGCCTAGCCAGCTGAAGGAGAATCCCTTTTGATTGGATACCTTTCTGCTGGCTAAGGGATCCAAAGGCCAATGTAGCAAAACAGAAAAGTCTAAAGAGTAGTCTTTAGAGTTTAAAATATAACACAGTATGGTAATGTAGTAGTTCTTATAGGCTGTGTGTAGATTCTATAGGATTTTGTGTCTTGTATTGGTTGGTCACTGAAAATTAGAATATCCATCACAAAAGGCGATATACTGTATTGTAACAAAAACCTCACTCTCTCAGCTCTGTCTTCCCCCTACTCTTGCTCTCTCTCGCTCTCTTATCCCTGCTCTCTTACCTCTGCTCTCTTCCTCCTGCTCTCTGACCTTGCTCTCTCGCTCCCTTCTGTCATAGCTTTTGCCCTCTTGTTCTTTCTCCCTCTCTCTTTGGGACTTCCCTTCAGCCAAGGCTGGTGCCTGAAGGCACGGCCCTTTTTACCCACAACCCTTGCAATAAGACCTTATGTTCTAGAATATCTCAGGTTTGCAGAGTTCCTTCTCCTTGCCTTCCACAGCCTCACTGATCCAGTCTGTTCAGGTCTCTCTCTCTCTCTCTCTGCAGAGCTTTCCTACCAATCAGCAGTTCAACACTTCCACCCAGCTTAAGAATCATCCATGGATTTACTGAGGTTGTACTCAATCCCCTCATCTTGATCATGGATGGAGATATTGAAGACTGATCTCAGTACTCAGTCTTAAGGAGCCCCACTAGTAAGCAGATGCCTGATAACTGGATGTGTTACCATTCATCACCACTCTCCAGGCCCGTCCAGCCAGTTTTTAACCCAGCAAGGAGCACACCTGTTCAACCTGTGGACTCACAGCTTCTCTGGGAGAATGCTATGGGATACAGTATCAAAGGCTTTGCTGAAATACAAGAAGACTACATCCATAGCCTTTCCCTCATCCACTAGTCAGATCACTTCATCATAAAAGAAGATCGAGTTGGTCAAGTGGGACCTGCCTTTCCTAACCCCAGGTTGGCTGGGCCCAATTCCCTCCTTGTTCTGTAAATCAGATCTTTCATATGTCTTTAGTGAATGTGGAGGTGCGCTGGGTGATCCATTGTTGGTTTTTCCCTTGTTATTTGTTGTTATTATAAAGTTAAAGTTATTATTAATGTTCAATGGTTTGCCCCTTGTTCCCCACCCCGTTCCTACCTTACTTGGTTTGTTCCTAAGTTGTTTATCCAAAGTTCGTTTTCTGTCAATCATAAGTTATATAACTCCTGGCTCTGTCCATCACCTCCAGGCCTTTCCCCTAGTCCAGAAACTTCGACACCTGGCACTGGGTGATTGGATGGAGTCAGGAGCTCCCCCTCCCCTAATTATTATCATTAGTTATTGTTTGATTGATGTTTACTATGCCACTCCCCTCTACCCTGAGATTGGTCCCTGCTTTACCCACCCCCTGTGTTCCACCCCCGTATAAAAGTTGCTGTAATCCAAGATTCAGGGTCTCTTCAGAGCCCTCGACCCAGAGAATAAAACCTTCTGCTGGTTGAACCCGAAGAGTCCCATCTCTTCTTTGCCTTCACCCGATAGCTGTGGCTCTGCTAGCCTGACGCAAAGGCCCCCGTGTTGCGGAGGTGTCAGGGCTGACAAGTGCTGGCAGCACTTGGGCTGTCAGCCGCTCAAGAGGACACGCAGTTTCCCGCAAGTGAAGAAAAATATTTTTTTAAACTTGAAGTTAGATAAGGGAAGCTGAAAAAAAGCAAACAGAGTCCCCATTTTCATAGTCATAAATTCAAGTTTGAAATCAGTTTCTCTCCCATGAGAGAGACAGAAAACAGTTATCATCAATAAACACAATGGTAAATCCAAGTATTTATACAATACTCTTCTGAAGACCCTGAGCAGTTAAAAATCACTAATTAATTAAGACTTGCAGCATTTCTGGAAGGAATATGCAACTTGAATAATACATTTCTCAGGGAACCCAAATGTTAGGCTTTTTGTGTGACCCACAGGTTAACTGGAAAATTCTGGATCAAATGTATTTCAAGACCTGAGATGTTAATGTATTTTTATACTCAGCTTCAGTGAAATAGTCCCACTATGACGTCTGCTCCATGGAGGCAGAGGAAATAGACCACAAACAGGGATGTGTGGTTATAGCCACCACAAAATAATGGAGAAGGGCTGCAATGGGAATTTAGAATGGACTACACTTTACATGCTCAAGATTTCATTTGAGGTTTGGTTATCAGGTGTGTTCTTGCAGATAATTTCTTATCAAGCAAAGTAGGTTTGTAAAAAATTGTTCAGTGATTATAGATGTCCCACTTTCATTAATGCCTTCCATAGATAGAAGGCATAACACAGCCACTGTATACCTAAGGGCCACAAGTTCTTCTACAGGTAGCACGTTTGCTGTATCAAAAGCCCAGGATGGTGTCGAGTCTGCTGCCACTGTAATCTAGAACAGCTTCGTTAAAGTCATTAAGTGGGCTCATTCTAGTGCATATAAAGTCCAGTCCAAATGTAAGGCTGATAATATGAAATAATAATAACTTCTGTGTGTGAGAGAGGGGCAGAAAAAATATGAAATTTTCTGGCCTTAGTACCATTGAAGGCACTTTGTGATGACCATTCAGCAGCTGGATTTTTTCCTTTCAGATATATCCAAAGTACAAACATGCCTTTAAGGTTCCTCCAATCTTTCAAGAAACCTAAATTCTACTACTGATTTCTAAAATATTTTTTTTATCATTAACAGTATTTAAAGAACTATAAATCCAAAAGTGTATGGAGACATTACTTAAAATATTATCTATTGTTAGAATTTTAATTAGATGATCAGCTTATAGTATTGATATTAAAAAATTGGAATTCCTTTCTCAGCACAGATAACGAAATGCAAAAATAAACCAAGATGGGAAACTGAAGGAGTGAACTGGATTCTTCTCAATCTAGAAATATGCCACTTAAATGGGATTTTCTCAGAGTTAGGAGAAGGAAAAAATATGCCTCTCATTTAACATCTGGTTCTCACCAAACCGATTAACTTAAAGAAAGTTTTCACATTCTGATTAAATGGTTGAAAGTTTCATGGTAATTAAAAGTGAAAACCAACAAAAGCTCCAAAGAAACAAACAAAACCCCCAAACAAACAAACAAACAAACAAACAAACAAAACCCAGCAAATTAAATTTACAGTTTATTACTTTATTTTTTAACAGTCCACCAGTTTGTAAGTCGGTGAGCTAGACAATCATCTGTGCTTTTTCTGTTTAATATATCTCCTTTTTGCATTAATCCACCTATGATCTGTCTGTCTTTTGGATTCATCCTGATGTCTATAAGCAGAATTCTTTGTCCCTTCTATTGACCTTCGTTGCCGATGGAAGTTGATGGTGTCATTCACACCTTTGTCCCATCTTTTGAATGCAGACTGATATTATCAGGTATGTTTAGCAGGTGTTGCTTAATGCTTATGGAAAGCCTCTGTATTTTATATCCTGCTTGGCAATTGCTTAAGACACGTTTGGAACTGCAGATCACATCCTATTTGATCTGATGTGCTGAGGCCACCAGAAGAGGCCCACATAGGTATGATAAACAAGTATTGCATAAGGTTTTACAAGCTAAATGAAGATGAATTAGGTAGGAGGTAACCTTGTATTAGATAGGTGGGTTTATTTAAATTTCAATTTACAAATTCTCTTCCATAAGCTCCCGGTATGCTTGAGTTATGGAAAATTTCCACCTTGTACCTGTGCAGAATAAACAATGTCCCTTTCATAAACATGACTCTTTTTCTGTGTTTAGAGGGTTCCCAAAATTTGGCAACAATCCTGTGATAAACTTAAGATTTGATGTTTTTCTTCAATATGTGTGCTAGCTACATGCATGGCAACATCAGTGTGCTTTGTGGAAACATTTCCCTGAAATTATCCTAATACTAGTGTATTCTCATATTACTCTCTCTGTTTTGGTACGGAATTATTGCATGCAGTCTAGTCAAGCTATTTCCTATTTCAAATGCAATTTTATTATTCTCAAATTTGATACCTTCTCTGCATATCCCAAATTACACCAGGTTCTTGACAAGTGTTCTGGATGCTTCTGTCCTCCTCTCTCACTCTTAAACTAAGACCAGAAAAAGAAAACCATGGCCATATACTTTGAAAAGGTCAAGTTCTGCTCTCAACAGCAACATCATAATTAAATATAGACTTAGACCCTAATGGATGCTGTCTGTCAGACTATCTGATGACTAAAAATGGCAATAATTTCTCCCTCTCTGTAGTTACCAAGTTAAAAAAAAATATGTTAGAACAAGAAAAGTCTTGCTAATAAGAGAAGTTTTGAGTATAAGGACATAAATAGGATCTCATTAATCTAAATAATAAAAGTTGTAGAAAAATAGCCTTACTGAGTATACCAGGACAGATGATGGCTTGTGGCTGGCATAGCTTATCTTCTTTGTACATAACCTGTGGCACTTTTGCATAAATAGAAATATACACAGATCATTTACCTACAATTTATTCTGAAGCAGAGCACTTAAAGGCCACCACATCATGAAATGGGCTGTGGCTCTGCTAAATCACCATCATCACAAACATATTGGGAAGATATTTGACCACTTCCTTTATGTAAATATATTAACTGATTTGGTTGCATAAATGATTTTGTTCTTGTTATTGTTGTAGTTTGCAATTTTGAATATGATTTCTTTATTTACCTCTCCTTAGATGGTTCTCATCTTACAATATTGAGACAGATTTAGGCTTTGTTTATGCCTGTGTTCTGTAAAGCTTTTGTTCTAAAACAGTGTATTTCTATAGGTCTCAGAGCATCACCTAGACAAAAGAACACTGGCTTCTAAAATGAAGTCATAAACACTGTCTGCTAAAACAAAATTAAACTATTTCTCAATGCTCCTTCAATTAAATTCAGAATAAGCAAAAAATCCCTAAACGTTGAGATCCTTTTTCATTTTTCACTTGGTCTGGTATATATGCATGCAATCTTTACAAAGCATCAACTAGGGAAAAAGTGTGAATACCCAAAAAAATCAATTACTATTTTCTTTAATGTCAACTGAAATAGTATGTGAAATCCATCTTCTGGAAATTACTCACAACAAGTGAAAAGGGAACTTTCAATTCAGTGAAAGAATTAGTCATGTAATCTGAAACTTGTGTCTGTGAGATGAAACCAAAGGGAGGGGAAGGAGGGATGCACAGAACTGATTCTTGATGGGTATAAATTAATGAAGCTCCTTTGCAAAAGACCTAAACCAAAGGAGATTGATGAGAAATTTGGTGAGTTGATGATATACAGAGTCTGCTATATGAGTTCTCTCCACGTAAGATATTTTTCTACTTCTTTGTATTTTTCTCTAACCTTTGAAAGAAATGTTATAAAATATAGTTATGTTACTGTCTTACTACAGTCACTGTGTCATATTTTTTATTATGTACTATCAGCAAGCTCCAGGTGTGTTACAGTATCACTGGTTTCTGGCACTTCAAGTTCATAAACTTGAACTGACTGTTTTCATTCATAGGAACAGAAGAGCATTGCATGTGTTTTGAGAAAGGTGTTTAAGACATGAACAGAGCAAAAAGTAAGATGTTCTGCAAATCTAAGTCAAATATCATACTTGATAGTTTAGGGATTTTTTTATTTTTGGCAGAAACCAGAGGAAAAGGACAGTAACTGGTCAGTGGTTTCATGCAAGGACAAGGGACCTTGAAGGAGTGAATTGAAACTAGACAGGTGACACAACAATGAATATACAGAGTAAAAACTGAGTCCTGGCAACAGAAAATATTTACTTGTCTGCTTGTCCAATCCTTGCTATTGCTGTGCTGTTTTCTCTCACTTCTAATATTCTGACTGACAACCTATAAAATTTTTTTCTGGGCATGTGTTCACACTACCTTTCAGGTAGACTATCTGGAAAAGCAGAATGCACACGTTGAAAGGGTTGACTGTACACTTAAAAGTTGCTCCTCATTCACATAGATCAGGACCACTGGTAATATCAGACCTGTGGATATGGATTCCTGACTATTTAATGTTTTGTATTTTCCTCTTATTAATGCATCTGCTTTGCAGGCAGGATGCAGGAATTGTTCAATCTGCAGGTAGTAGGAGCAAGCATCAACCCAATACAGCTACTTGGGTGCTCCTGTGCCACTGTGCACCTGCCCAGAATGTACTCACAAGAGCATTCTGTACTTGCTCTGCAATGAGTCCTAGGGTGCATTTAAAAGGCTTTTAAGAGGGTCTTCAAAAAGTGAAAAAGTATCCCATTCATGAAGTCTTTGTTTCCTAGTTTCAATGGGATGTTGGTGCAGACAGCTCAGAGAAAGAGGATGAATCCTGCTGCTTGAAATTGTGTGTGCTTTGGGTATTACAAGGGAACATGAGGAGCTCCAGTCTTCAGAGTTTATGTGCATATCCTGATGTAATTTTAGGTTTTGCCAGAAAATTCACAGTACTGTTCAGATTCTACTGTGTATTCACCAAGGCGAATATTCTTTTTTTCTGTTTTCACCAAAACTAGGAGAGCTCCTATAGGGTTGCCTGCAGATCCTGACCAATAACAGGGGTCCCTGTATTTCAGACTTTGGACTGTCTACCTGGTGGCTCCATTACATATTAGTGCTGGAAATCTAAGATGAATGTAGCCTCAATATTTAAATAGTGTGACGCTGTACATACACTACATGCAAGTCAGAGAAGAGTTGAAGCACACACAGTATCACCGGTATTGCAAAACTGAGGAATTATTTAAAAAAAAAAAAAAAAAAAAAAAAAAAGACGGATATTCCTGAAATTGCCAGAAACACATTTTCTCACTACTATGTAACTCAGCTTAGTTTAGGAAAAGCAGTAGGTTTTTATCAAACTTTGTTGGGCTTGAGAACAACAGATAAAGATCATATTTGAAAATTTAAAAATAAGCAAGTGATGATATTACAAGCAATTGAAAGAAGGTTAATGATGGCTTCTTAATATCTCTGTTAGTATTAGTTTCAGAAAATCCGTTAAAGCCACTCAGACAGCTTAGGTGTCCATATATAGGCTCCCTGGAAGTTCTCTGAGCTCTGATAGAGACAAGAAAAAATTGTGTTAGTTTCCAATGTGTTAGTTATCTGAAGTCATAGAAACATTATTTATTCAGCAAAATGTACTTTGCTTTTGAAAATCAGTTCATTGAACCTGATGACCTGCTGCTGGTAAGAATATATGGAAAAAATTTCATCTATTCCATGCATAGTATTTTGTGATTCAAAAGAACAAATAAGTTCACTTTATTTCTATTGCTTAAACAATATCTCCTATTCAAAATAACATTTGAGATATGGAACATAAGATATTAAGCTTCATAATTTGCCAGTTTTCATAATTTGATGTGAAATTCTATATTGCTTTCCTCACTGAAAATAGAAAATGCTGAAATGATGTGCGATCCAGCATTGTATTTATCAACAATCCATGAAATCTTTCACTGACCTAAACAAAGGCAAATTATTTGTTATGGGTATTCCTTAAGCACAGTACTATTAGCCCAAAATTGAATAGAGATTGAAAAGCAATTGTATAGAAATAAAATGAAGGAAAGAATTTATAAGCATAATTATGAAGCCATACCTCAGAAGATGATCAGTCCTCAAAGTGAGATGGAAATTGGAAAAAAGAAATATATGAAAGCTATAGTTGTTGATTACTTTCTTATTTATTTTAGATTGTGTATTAAATCTTTCACGGAATTATTCCTTAAAGGGTATATGACAGTGAGAGGTAACAATTTTTTTAGTTTTTTTATGAACTACATTTGTGATAAAGGCTTGACACAGCTGATATGAAGGAACATTGATAGGACCTTGGTATCTAGAAATAAATTCAGTCCTGTTGTATGGAGTAGCATATTTCATGTGGGAGAAATAGCAATCTATTTTTAGTTCTGCTGTACTCTCAAGAAATGCACCTTTCCTCCCACAGTAAGAACTTATTGTGCTTTCACAACTCAGTGGACTGTTAGTAAAACATTTTAAGCACAAAATCCAGCAAGATGCAGTCAAGTATACTACAGACTTGAAAGTCACTCACTGAAAATTGCAAATGCTTTATGTGAGTTAGTTAAGTCTAATTCCTCCCTGATTAGTACAAATACTTCAGTTCTTCCTTCTCATTCATTGGTCAAATCTCTCAAGTGCAATATAAATCCCCTTTTAGTTTATTTCTCTGTTTATTTTTTTGCCTTGCGATATTAAAAAAAAAAACCACTCACTCCAGTTCTGCTTATTTAGCGAGTCAAGTTGCCAATGGCAATCTGTAGATAATATGCAGCTCAGCTAAGCTTTCAAAAATCATGTTATAACTGATGAAGTTTTCCACTGTTAGGATTAATATTCAGCTACAGAATAAATTAAGTAGTTAGTCTTACTATTGAGAAACCCCCAATAACTTCTAACATTTTCATTATGTAACATCTTTCTGAGTTACTTAAAATGAGCATACTAAATATTTGAAATGAAAACTTGTCATGATAGAATTGAGTTGGCTTGTTGTTTATTTTGTAAAGAATTTATTGAAAGTTTTCCATTGTGAAGTTTACAACAATACAGTTCTGTTGAAGTTTAATATTTTCTTAGCTCTTTGTTTGAAGAAGACAAGTGACTCCATGTTCTTGAAGATATGCTTTTGAAGCTGACACAAGCATGAACTAGTGGATCATGGTGTTCACAGTTATCAATAGAACAGCCCTTTCAAATGCCCCAGTGGATGTCTGGGAACAGTAGGAATTCAGAGGTGTTCTGAGGTGTGTTGGCGGCGACAGCAAGGTTCTCAAAGTGGAGCTTTCCAAACCTTACATGCAGGTAGATGTGTCTTGGATGGGACAAACAAGAAAGAAATATATATAGCACTAAAATGTGTAGAAAGCAGCTTCCAAGGCCACTGACAATTAGCAGAGTTACAACAGGCCAGTTACTCCAGGATACAATGAGTGAATAGACCATTGGGTGAGTTATCAGCTGCACTGTGCCAGTTAACCTCAAGGGCAAGGAATGGTTTTGGACATGTCACATTTACTACTGTGAACATAAAAAAAGAAGTTGCCATCCTCAGTGATTTTTCTTTATGAAAACACTGGCTTAGCACATATTACAGCAAAACCCACTTCGGCTTGGAGCTGAATTTGGTTGAAAGCCTTGAGGTGATCAGTTAGTCTCAACTCATGCATTACCTATTTTTTTATCTTGGGCACTCAATTGTCCTTTTTCTAATGAGCAAGACTTTACATCACTACCTTATAAAACGAGAATGTGATTTATATGTTAGAAAGAAGGTCAAAAATCAATAAGAAAGTAAAGTAATAGGTAATCTTTGCAAAATTATGCTTTCCAGTGTAGAGCATCTAGGTCTTACGTAGCCTTAGTGTTTTCTGGGATGAGTAGAGCACAATTTGGAACCAGACTGTTCACTGGAGTAACCTAGTTCATTCCTTTTATAAAGTGGGGCATGTCCCCCTCAGCTGGTTAAAGGTAATGCTACACCTACTATATATTTGAAGGTGATATGTGCTGTAAATATTAGGGGCTTGTACTCCAGGGTGTTGGTAAAAATGAGATAGGAAAATAAGGCAAAATAGACTTCCAAGTTCACTGAATCCACCATTCACCTATATCTGGCAATCATGGTGATAGTTTATCAAATTTTTTTTGACAACCATTAAATTAATTGTTCTGGGTTTGTTTTATTTTTTTTTAATTCTTCTTGTACTTTTGATTTTGGAAATTTCATGTGAAAATAAGTACCAGAGTTTACAGTTAATGAATGGAAATTTCCTTGGATCAGTTTTTAATCAAAAACCTTTTCATGCCATCACATTTCTTTGTATTTACACTATGAGGCAAGTAACAGAATTTCTAATTTTTTATTATTTTCTTATATAATCTAATTTTATAATGTCTCTGATTTCTATTTCTTCAGTGATCAGTCCTGATTACTCAGGGTTTTTTTATATGCAAAAATACTTCCAGTCCACTTTTCATACTTTTCTATAACCTAGGAACTAACCAAATTTCTGCCATGTCCTATTTGGGATAAGTACTCACTGTGCACTCCAAGGTGCACAAGATGAGGTAATATCATTAATTACAGAAACTCATCATGTGGCAATGTCAATTATCCTATTATTCTTCATGTCACATAACATGTTGTTAGGCTCCCAGCTACATCTGCATCAAAGAATCTATAACAATTTTCAGATCTGCTGTAGAAGTTGCTACCACAAATTTAGAACCGTCTGAGATGCTGGAAAAATGTGACATCTCCTTTTCAATGTGAAATAAAATATTTATTATGTTGATGAATAAACTACTTGAATTAAGCATGTCCAAAGTTTCTTTCAACTTCTGTGATCTTTTCTGACTTAAATTACTTCCTATTATCTGCAAACTTCAGTAAGTAGAACCACTCCTGTCCTACAGTTCTTCTAAAACTGTTGATAAGCATGAAACAATAAAAGTTTGAGTACAATAATGTCGTTGTCATGCTCAGTTAGTTGTTTTGGTTTGGGTTTTAACTGGTCATTTCATTGTGCCTTTTAGCCTTTTCTTCATGACAATATTTTCTTCATGCCAATTCCTTTTGAGATCATTTTATTTCATAGAATCACAGAATATCTCAAGCTGGAGAGGACCCAAAAGGATCACCAACTCCTTGCTCCTTGCTGAACTGCCCCAAAACTAAAATATATGACTGTGAGCATCACCCAGACACTTCTTGAACTCTGACAGACCTGGTGCCATGACCACTTCACTGGTGAGCCTGTTCCTGAGTGGCTGACCACCCTCTCAGATAAGAACCTTTTCCTAATGTCACATATGAACTTCCCGAGCTTCATTCTATTTTCTTGGGTCCTACCAATCCAGAGAGAGGAGATCAGCACCTGCCCCCCTTGAGGGCTGCAATGTGGTCACCCTCACCCTCCTCTTCTTCAATCTGAACAAACCAAACTACCTCAGCAATTATTTGTAAATCTTGCCCTTGAGGACTTTCATCATCTTGGCTTACCTGCTTTGGACACATGTTAATAACTTGATATCCTTCTTATACTGAGACACTCAGATCTACATACAATGCTTGAGGTGAGACTTGGCCAGTGCATGTAGAGTGGGACAATCACCTCTCTCAAACAGCTAGCAATGCAGTGCTTGATGGTCCACAGGTCCTTTTGGTCTGTTTATTTTATACAATCTTACTCAGGACCATGACAAAGACTCTTAAGTAGTTTTACTAAATTATGTGAAATAATTTTTCTTCATCTACCATTTTATAGATATATTCAAAGAACTAAAATAAAAAACTAAGAAATGAGATCTTTCCATTGTAGGAGCCATGCTGGTTTTATTCTACTTCATGATATCCTAGACACTTCAGTTTTTACCCTTGGTAACCATCATTTCAACTAACATGCCAGGTACAGACATAGGCCTTAAATCTCTAAACACTCTTTCAAGAGTAAAATTCTTACTATGAATTAGATCAGATGGCTAATCTGAGAATTATAATTTTTTAAAAAGCTCTATCAGTATACCAACATTTAATTATTCCTAATGAGTAGTATTGATGTTTTGGTTTTAATGCACAGTAGAATAAGACTAATTAAACTAGAGAGGGCTCTATGCAAGTAACTTCACTAACTCAGGTCCTGTTCTCTCTGGCATTTCTTGGAATAGGCATACCATGAAATTACCACCAATTGAAATGCTTTTATGTTTCGGGTTTTTTTAAGAAGAAAAGAAGGACAATGCAAGTAATTTTCTTGAAAACTGTCAATACCTTTTTTTTTAATATAAAAATAGATCACACCAGATATCTATAGAGCTGAATAGCCAAGACCATAGTCAACTGAAGATATATAAGGTTAAGTATAAGAACAGGACAAGTAAGCAGTGATACTTCTTGAAAATACTCTGCAGCCTTCAAAAATTTGTGCTTAGGGATTACTTCAGCTAGACGCCTAAACTGTCTGTTTAATAACCCTCCATGGAATTTTCTATGATATTGTTCAATCACACTGAGCCTGTCAAACATTAACAACCATATTGTCCTTGCTAGCTGATGATTAGGGACTAAGATGGCCAATTCCAAACATTTTTGTTCAACCCTTCAGTGAATCCACATACAAGTTATTAAGTTTTATTATTTTGTAGGAGGCATTCAAACCAATTTACGGATGCTAGAAATGGTTTAGAAAAAGAAAAATAGCACTTTTTTTGTAGCACAGAAAAGACTATAAAATTTACAGTGCAATTCTATCTTGTAGGAGGCATTCCTACAGCTGTTGTTAAGGTCTATGTCACACTTGGCATCAGAGCAGAATCAGTCCATTAGGCAACAAGGCTTCTGTAGAACAAAGCATATATCATAAGATTCCATTATTTCACCATTAGAGCCAATGTATACACATGGCTGCTTATACTCTTCTTAGCATCAATATATTCCTCCTGCCTGGTGCAGTTTCAGAGGTGATGTGTCTTCAATACATGCCCTGGGTAATGATTTCAGCAAAGAAGGCTAAGGCCTCTACCACGTTCACAAAGTGACCCTTGTGCAAATGGGAAAAGTGCAAAAGAGCTCAAAACTAAACATTGTCCTGTACTAACCTCCTGTATAATTTTATTGCAAAGAATTTTTTATGTTGTAGGTTCATATTGCCCTCAATTACTGTCCTTGGCTGATAAGAAGACAATCAAATCAGACAGGTCTAGACTTTCTGAAACTAACTGAGATGCATGAATTTCAGCAGGTTTGAGGCAATGAGGATAAAATACAGTATAGAAGTATAAAATTTAGTATAAATTAGTATAATGTTTTAATCATATGTTTCTAAGATTTTCTTTTTCTGCTTTTCTGTTTTCCTGCTTTTTGATTGAGGCAGAAATAAACAAAGTCAAATATTTAGTTTAAAATAAAAGATCCTGACATGCTCTAGAGATGTGCTACCAATGTGATAAAATATTTTCATCTCATTTTCCTTCTAGTTTGAAACCTTCAAATTGGAAAAACTGATGTTTAAGACATATTTCCATGTAAATCACTTTAAGTTATCTACATGTAAAGATTCGTGGAAAGAATAAATAGTAATTATCATTGCAGACAGCTCAAACTGAAGAGAACTCTGCACTTCACAGCAGCAATTAAGGAAAGCAAACTTGGTAAGATGGATAATGAGTAGGTTATAAAGTACACAAGTATCCCATTGGAAATCAATGGAACACTCTCCTCAGAGTCAATCAGGAAAAGGATAAAGAAATAAAGGGCGTTCAGAAGTGAGCACTGAGAACTATAAGATGTGAGGCATTCAGTAAACTGTTCTATGAAGCAAAATTATGGCATCAAGACTGAGTAATTTGTCAAGTTGATTCATAGAAGCGACCATTAACATATATCACAGAGAATCAAAGAGTTTAAATTGAAGGGATCTTTGGAAATCACCTACTCAAGCAGGGCCAGCTAGGGTGGGTTTTGCAGGACCATGTCCAGTTACATTATGAATATCTCCACAGAGACTCTACAGCCATTTCAGGTAATCTGTTACATTGTTTGACAATGTAAAAAAGAGGGGTGTGCTGTATATGTATCAATATATATAGATACAGGGAAACAGATAAAGATACAGCTACGGTCATATAGATACATACACATGTACTTACCCTCATCCTGCAATCCCATGTGAACAGGAGTGGCATGTATGAGCAGGTAAGTTGAAAAGAAATTTATGTAAGAATTCCTACTTACCGAGTCTTTGTTTCTTTCTGTCTGTGATAGCAAAGACCTTACCAGAAGCTGTGGATTTCCTAAGAATAATTTTTCAATCTCGAGTAACTATAAAAAGGTATGAATAGTCATAGATGTGCCCTAAATATTTGAAAATATCCTTGGTGTTCAACTCATTCCCAAAAGATTACTGAGATAAGAAGCTTAATAGAATACTAAGCAAAGGTATTGTTGATGTTATTCTCATTTAAAGCACACATTTAAACTGATAAAAGAATATGTCCTTTAGAATCAGTTTTGCAATTTGATTCTTTTAATTTTGAAGATATTTTTGAGAAATACCTTCAAAGATAGAAATATTTTAACCTTAAAGCATATTTCTCTGTAACTGATTAGTGAAGTATTTCTAATCTTCCCCTAAAATATCACCTAAACTTTACTATCAGAGATTTGTTACAGGGTTGTGAAAATGCTGTCTCTGATCTCTTTTAGTCATTCTTGGTGTATTGGGTTTGCATGGCCAAGCCTTGGTAGCAGGGGGCATTACAGGGATGGCTTCTGTCCAGCCAGGATAAACCCACTACACTTGGGAAAGAGCAAATATAATTGGATCTTTCAAGAACTTTTTTCTTTTTCAATATTTTATTATTTTGCTTGATTTCTGTCTGTAAAGAGTAATTTAAAAAGTCATCATTGTAAATTTTACATAGTATGAGAAAAATTTCATGGCCAACTAGCTGCACAATTTTTCAGTAAATGACATAGAATGGTCAACCAAAAAATAAAGTGAAAGGATACATTTCTTCCTTTTTTTCCTTTTTTTTTCCTTTTTTTCCCAGAATATTCAAACCCTAAACTTGACAGATTCCTTTCCCTTTTAGTTTTAGGCTTCTTTTTTCTCACCCAAAATTAATCACTGCAGCCTGTCCTCTTATTCCCACATTCTATTCGGATCCCAGATACATTAATATTTTAATAAACCCCATCAAACACTTTGTTTGCAGTGCAGAAAAATAAGAAAGTGTCCTGGGGCATTTCTTATATATTAATTATAGCTGTGGTTGATTTTCAGGAGCAACCGTTTCAGAAACCTGCCCATGGAAAGTGAAACTGTTCTAAGAACTTGTATTAAAAATACTACTATTAAAAAAAAAAAAAAAAATCAGAACAATTGGTTCTATCCAGAAAATAGAATAGTGGATGCATAGATTTAGACATAAGAATCACCAAGAAAAAAAGAAGGCAATGAGGAAGTCAAATACGCAAAGTATCTTTAATAAAATAGCAGGGGATACATAAGTATAAAACAAGTATACAAAGACACACACAAACATTCATATGCACACGCACACACATATTCTTCCATTTGTTATAGTCTCTAGATCTTGTTTATTATCATCAGCAAAGATAATAGAACAGTTTGTATACTAACATATTCTCTGGTCCAGAACTGTTCCATGCGGTTGGTAAAATAATTTTTTTATAAAAAACCTCAGATTTTTATATCTGTCACAGATTTTCATCTTGCTGTTTGAGTCTGATTAAAAAAAAAAATTTAAAAAAAACAACCCACACCAAATGGAATACTTTTATCTGTAGCTGGAGAAAAGACACAGAATTCTAAAGGTAGATGACAAGAAGACTTTTATCAGTTAAACGTAAGCTTCCTGCCCCACTGTATCACAGCATTTAAGGAGGACATGCAAAATCCTCTGGGTTATCAATTGGTACCTGGGAGATAGGGATGATGTGGCATATCTAGAAATAAGAGATTTAGTTCCACAGCTCTCAGAAATTTCTAGTAAAATGTTGAATCAACAACTCGTCCCTAATGTAATGATCAGTTTAACTAGGAAAGGTTAGAAAGGTTATTCCTCTAAAGCGTTGCCCATATAACAACCACAAAGATGAACAGCTGCTGCTTTCAGCACTGCATGGACACCACTGTTGTGAGATCTTCATTGAGCAGTCCATGAGGCCTCTGGTGACAGAAAGAGAATGACCACAAGGACAGTGGGTTACCATAGACAGCTTTGCTACCGTGACATGACTGTATATTTCAGGCTAATGCAGTCAGCCTAGACGTGCTTATTCTCTGTAACTTGCACAGATTATAAGAGAAATACCAAGCTCCCAAAAGTTCTCTTTGCTTTTTTGTCTAAGTTATTAAGAATGGCATACTTTTAATCACGTCATAGAAGTAAAAAGTTTTTTTGAAAGATGTTGAAAAGGCATTTTGGTAATTAGTGTTTGCAAAGTTGTAAGAAGTTCTAAATTTCAGTCACTGGGTTCAAAATAATATGAAAAATTCTTTGTTCCAGAACTTCTGTGAATGTCCCTAAGTATACACTGCCTTTGATCAAATGATCAAGGTAATTTTGATGCCTTTATTCATGTGGAGTAGGTTATTGCACAACATATATAGTCCTACAGAGATCCCAATAAAAGTACTTGTGGTTTGCAGTACTATTCAATGCAAACAACAGGGCCTACTACCAACTGATAATGAGAAGAGAGGGTCCACTTCAATTTTAATTGAATCAATAGGAGTGTTTTCATTTGCTTCACTAAATAGGTGCATTTCCTTTTTTACAAGATTTCTAATAGCCCATTCTAAAATATGTTTCTCCCTAGTGAGATCAAAATGAATCCTGCACTGTGGCAACCAAGAAAGATTTTCAATGTGGTTGCAGTCATTGTGCTGTTTTACAGAGAGTAGCATTTACAATGTTTGGTCATTTGTGTACCACTGAAATAATGAGACAGACACACAATGTGACATGCAAATAGAAAAGAATGCTTTCCAAAGCTATGGAACAGATAATAACGTGGTCAACTCATCTGAATAAAAAGCATCATTGTTCTTAACCAAATAAAAAATAGGGGGAAAAAATATTGCATTGATGAAGTAATGTAAAGGATGCAGCATTGCCAACCTCTATAGAGTCCTTAAAACCTGATAGGCCTCTTAACTTGCCATAGCTACAAACTATTTGAGTACATAATGCTTTTTCTAACAAGTGAAAAAACTTTAGAACAGACTCATTAGGTGAATGCAACTGCTCAAACAGAACCTTCACCTGGTAGAACTACCTCTTTAAAATGTAGATATTTGATCATGTATAAGTTTACCAGTTTAGAAAAGCAAAATAAAACCCCTGAGCATTTCTAATAAAGATCTACATTATCTGAAAATTATTGAGATGTACAGGGCTCTAAAGAAAATAAATTGATAGCTTGGGTATATGCTAATTCTCATGCCATTGTAGCTCATATACACTCCTACCACCAATTGTTTACTTTGCCTTTTCATACAACACTGAGAACCAGACTTGAAGAGGAGCCCTTTTATTGTTTTTAGAGCAGTCTTCTGAAGTAATGCCTTGAATTCCATTAGAGCCCCCTGCAAAACTGTTAAAAGATGGAAGTTTAAAATTCCTTGAAAATTTAAGACTTTTTTAGTATACTCCATGAATACCAAGTTTTAAACCTGTCTGCCTACTTTATTTTGATAATCTATTTTAAGAAAGTGTTTTTCATTATATAAGACTGAACTCTTCAAAGATACAGCGTTTAAAAACATGAATGTACCTATTGAGCTCAATTGAGTTAGATTACTGAGAATAGTAACCATAAATGCCTGCAGGAAAAACAACATTTCTTTAGTGTAATTTGCAACAAACACACATTTTCATAAGTGCAGCTAAAAGCAAGGTCCTGGTCACATACTTCCCTTGAGCTTTCTAGGAAGAAAGGCCAATAGAAGTAAACCTGTAAAGTGGACAGAGAAAGATTACCTTTTTGTCAGGATAGCACAGGTGATGTCAGTAGTTCAGTGATGGAATACTAGGACTTTGGATCATTTATAAAATCCTTTTGTAAAACCTGAATGGAATTGCAGGTGAATAATAAACACTCATCTCTTATGTGAATAATAAACACACATCTGTTTTCTGTAAAAGCACAGCTAACCAAATTTAAAGTTAATATCTGTATATTTACATGAACCGAGGGGGTGCAGCACAGAAATCTGGTCCAAACTATGTAGGTATGTGTGCAATATTTTTTTAAATAATATTAAAACATCTGAAATAGATTTTCAAACTTCCTTCGACTAATTTGATGTAACTCAAACTATATCTCCTACAAGACAGTGGATAAGCACAATCCAAGTTAAAGCAAACGTGTTTGGTAGTTTTTCATGGTAATAGTATACCAACTCTCTTCACAAGCAGGTATTATAGTGCTTATAAAAAAGGATTCACTTTCTTTTGATGGACTACCACTGGCTCTTTCTTTTCTACCTCTCCTTTTAGTGATATTTGCTAGATCTTTAAGCCTGGAAAAACCAACTACCTGCAGCCCCAGGGAGCTGTTATGTATTACTGCAATTTAGTAGTGGAAACTGCCATTCCTTTCCTCCAAAACCACTAAATGTTTGAATTTCTGCTGTTGTTGGTTGCTTTTTCTTGGTTCTTGCCTCCTTAAATGCTGTTAACTACTTTTGTCTTGATGTAGTTGCTTGAATGTTTTGGAAAAGGATTAACTTTTCACTCAGGTGGTTTGATGCCTTTGGTACTCCTGTGTTTGGGGTGAGTTTGAGAAAATCCCTTCTCCCAATCCTTCCTTTGCCTCTGCTATCCTGGAGGTAGCAGGAACATCTGAACTGTGGATGTAATGTTGTTTTTCTCAGGGCAGTTGGATGTTTGCTCTTTATTTTATTATGTGTATAATTTACCTTCAGTTAAAGGAAATTCTGTGTTAGCTCATGATCCTGCCTGTGGAGGGGCTATATTTCACTGCCCACAGGCCATTGTGGGACTTCTACAAATTCAAAATAAGGACATAAACTCTATCTGCTCTAAAGAAGTGGCTCTTAGCAAGCGGCAGAAGCATCTATAGTCTCATGGCTGAATATTTAATTTTGAGCTGTGTTGATGCCATTCAAAAATAATGGTAGAATTAAATGAGATGTGTTTGATATGATTCTTTCCTTCCACTGACTGCATCTCCTTAGTATTTTATCTTTCAGTTTAGAAGGATTTTCTGGATTGACTGGATCTAATTGCCAAGGTTTATCTTGATCTGACAGGTTCTCATTTATTGTCGTAATATAACATTGTTCGTGTTTGGGGTTTTTGGTTTACAAATACCCTGTAATATGTACAATATGAGCAGTCAGAAGGATGTAGAAAAAAAAAGGTCAGCAACATGGACAGTAACAAGTACACATATGCCCTGTATTTTTCCCATGTGCTAAATGTTCTGAAAAAGGCACCTTTATAAATCTTCTGGTAACAGACTCTATAACTAGGATGTGGGTTTTTTATGAAATCCAATGTAACTTTCTTTTTGAAATTAATATGAATCTTGATTTTCAAGATACATATAACTTGGAATTTTATTTGGCAGAGTTATACTTACTAGGACAGGCCCAGTTACAGTCTTTTTGGATTGAGAATTATATATTTATTAAGCCATTACAAATAATTGGAAAATGTCAGAAGAATTGACTTACATTCCACAGTCAGTTTAATCTGGCATATGTTTGTTCTGCTGCTGAAAAGGTCATTTCTACTCTTGCCTTTATGCTGGAATTAAGGTTCATATGGCTTCAGAGTGAAATGATTAAAATGGTGTAAGGTGAAAGCTAAGCAGGGGGAAGTTGTTCAGGGTGAATGTGGTTCCTTGTAATGGTTTTGGGGTTTTACCAGTTTTCTATATGCATCTGTTTGTTTTATACTGTTCCGCAATGTTTTCTCCCATGTACCCCATGTTTTACCCCATTATGGTTTACCCCAGTTATTGTTATTAATCAATCATCATTTATGTGGCACCTGGGTCCTGTCTGTCACTTCAAGGCCTCCCCCTGATGTCTATAAAATTCTGACAAGGCCGTCCAGTGATTGGCAGGGTCCTGGGAAGGGGTCTCCCTTTGCTCCTTGATGTGTTCTATGGGT
Organism: Sterrhoptilus dennistouni; assembly: GCA_013397095.1. Taxonomy (NCBI): domain Eukaryota; kingdom Metazoa; phylum Chordata; class Aves; order Passeriformes; family Zosteropidae; genus Sterrhoptilus; species Sterrhoptilus dennistouni. The sequence goes on along the minus strand of VWZU01011794.1, from coordinate 296,257 downwards.
TGTCATTTAAGTTTGAGGTCACTCCCTTCCCATTCTGGATTGGTTCCAGGCTGCATCTTCCCTGTTCTCCCACCCCCATATTTAAGGTGAAAACCCTTGAGTTCAGCGGGCTTCAGTGGGCTGACTCCTGTGTGAAAGGAGATTTAATAAAACCCAGTTGAAGTTCTCCACCAGAGTTCCATTCCTTTATTTCTCGCATTGTTCACCCTTCTGCAGAGGCAAAGATCCACAGGATCAGAACTGTATTCCAGAATACAGGACTGTACTTTATATGCAATGCCAGTGCCAGAGCTAGCCAGGAAGCGCAGGCAAAAGCCCCCAGAGTAGCACCGCACCCCAGCAGCTCCTGAAGAAGATTGCAGAAGAAGATTGTGATTCCTGAAGAAGTGTGGCTGCATGGATGTCAGCCCTGGCATGTGGAAACATGGAGAAGACTCTCCAGGACACAGTGACTGCTGTTTTAGGCACTCTTCCAGACTTAAACCTGAACCTCCAAAAGACAGCATTTAACCCACTGTTTCCATGGTCTGTGCTGTGTTGTGCACTGCCTCATGGATGTCACTAAGCTTCTTTGTACTGATCCAGGTAAACATGAAAACAAACAGTATTTAGCCAAGAAGCATTTTGTCTTGCAGAGAAATAAAATGGAAATCTTGATGTAGCACACCATATTTCCCAAGCCCATAGGCTGATTTTGCTTGTGACCTAGCAGCCAGTGCTTTATGTAATTTCATTAATTTGGGTGATTTCTAACCATGTGAGTTTTGTCTCATGATAAACTAAACGTAAAATTAAACATTCCCAATAAAGGGAGGGTCTGCAGAAGTACAGCTAACAATACTGTGAAACTTTATGACAAAAATGAAGATTGTATGTTCTTAGGTATTTAGAAATCTATTTTGAGATAACACTGTCTCTGCCCACTATTTTTATTCTTCTCAAAATGAGTATAACTGGATTTTAATTCTAAATTCTTCATGAATTACAAGCATTCTTCCTTTGAAAAACATTTTAGGGGTTTGAATATCTATTCCTTTTCTAAATCATAATCCCATTCCTCTCCCCGGTTCGTGAGTTGTTTTGGTCCCATCATTTTAGAAAAACATATTTTATGCCCCCTACAGCAGTATAAAACTCCTTGTATTCATTCCATACATTAAAATGTACTTGCTTTCTCTTCTACTTCAGTGCTATATAAGAACAGAAAAAAAACCTGTCTGTTCACTACACATGAAAATCCCTGGTGAGTTAAATTTTTCCAGTTATAATACTGTGTTTGAGTGATTTATGGTCTATGGTGCATGGATGGAAATACACACACAGGATTTAATAGGCTATTTCCAAAACCCAAACAACATAAGAAAGTCTCATTATAGAGTGCATGTGTTACATGTCGTGGTCAGTATTAATCTTATGTGTAACAAGACCCATTACCTTATGACAATAACCGATTACAACACAAAATATCCTGACACACGGAAGTAAATATGGAGGTTTCTGTGGCCAGTTTTGTAACCAGAGATTTTTTTTTTTTTTAATCTTGCAGAAAGAACATACTTCTGTCTGTGCTTACAGTGGAGGTGCTGTCAGCATGAATTTTTTAAGCTAAGTTTTGTGTATGGTAATAGAGGGTGAAAAGTGCATAGATTTCTTTAATGCCATGGTCTCCCAGCTCACTCTTACTGGCATTACAGGGCCTGCTGATGGCTCTAGCATAAAAATGCAGTTCATTTCCAGCATTCTGTGTGTTGCTTTTGCTAGCTGTGGGACAGCCTTTCCTAGAATTATAGAATAATTTTGATGGAAAATGCCTCTAAGACATAGAGGCTAACCATTATTTTCATTATTATTTCTGAAAAACCACAGCAGTAACATCTTATGTGTATTTTCATAATTTTAATTCTTAATTTACTGTACATTAAACAATTTTTAATGTTCCTGATTTTCTTTATATATGAATATACATAGGTATTTCACTTTCCATAGTCAGTGAAATTGTAGTATGAAACCAATGACAGTAAATTATTTTTCCACTTATCTTGTACGAATTATGAAAGTGATATATATGGTTTTGGTTTCAAAAGTTAGCATGCTATACTGTCTCTATTGCGCTGCGTATCTTTCTTCTTTTTAATACAGCCACACTGAAGAGTAGGGCAAACAGCATGGTAAATGCATACAGAATCATTGATACTTGAAAGGTGTGAGGCTGGATCAAAACAAACTAGCAAATCTTAATTTATCACTCAGTTTTAATCAATGATTCTTCTCACAAAAGCATATATAATTATCCATACATTTTATCTCTATATCTGTTTGCAGATACTTTGAGTCCAGTAGAAGTGATCTGCTGAAATGCAGTCCTTAGAGCATGAACGAAGTTAAATAGAGAGTTCTTGTATCAACCATATAAACTGAACCTTTAGAAGTGTAGTGATTACAAGATGGTCATTGGTATTTCATTGATGATGATGTTAAGACAAGAGCTCAGAGCACAATTCACTTCCACACCCCCTCCTCATTTGAAATGCTAAAGGTTGGGAAATGCAATGGAGTGCCCATAGCTGAACCTTGGTTTGATCTCATACTGATTACATGTATTATTTGCGTTCATTCTTTGAGTACAGTAATCAAATTGTTCTATATAGATGGGAGTTGTACAAGCATGGGAAAGAATTATCCACTTAATTCCAGACTGTGAACATGATCAATATTAATTTAATGGAAAACCATGTTCTCATGCAAATGTTCCCTCAGGAATTTAGTAGAGCCTCTGTACAAACATTCAGGATTCTGAATTGGGTCCTTTGCTTCAGGATTATAGACAGAATATGTGATTGTAATTAAAATTTGGTTTTTCAACAGTAAAAAAATTCCTTCCCCCTCTACATGCTTGAGATAGAGATTTTATATTCAGAAAAACAAGGCTTTTAAAACGCCTCTATAGCAGATGTTGCTGTTAACCAAGAATCCCAAGGATCCATGCATTATGAAATAATCACCTGGAATGGACGTAAACTGAGCAAGGGAATCTGCACTGCAGAATCATAAATATCTCATTCTGCATAGAGTAACTGCTTGTTACTGCTACCTATGTATAACAATGGCTGTAACACAGAAAGAAAAACAAAAGTAAACCAAATTAGCCAGAAACACCTGGTCTATGAGAATAAAAAATGTTGTCACAGCTAAAACAAGTAAAACAAAGCTCCAGGCAGGTTAAGAAACCTTCCAACAACACAGACATGAAAAGCCTCAGTTCTTGCAAACTTATTACAAAAGTACTGGCAATTCTCTATTTCAGGGTTATCCCATCACACTTGTGAAGGAATCATATTAGTGGGTAAAATTTAACAGTGAGTCAGGAGAACATGTAAGGATCACTGGATCCTTAGTAATTAAATGAACGGGTTTTTAAAGATGAAGTTTTACCTATCAAAAATGGTGAATGTGGAGTCTTAAATTGATGGGTGTAATTCTGACCCTACAGTTACAATTACAGTGGTTTAACTCCTTACTGCAAGTCATGATCTTTCTTAAGTCTCTCTGAGTATGATTGAATGAGTTTGTGTTTTATATTAGCACTGCTAAAATATTTTAGGTGAAACTGAAATCAATCCTATCTGTATTTTAGGGCATAACAAAATAAATATATTGCACTTTTCTGCACTTGACCTTGTTTATAGTTTTATATCTCTCAAAGAGAGGCTGGCCTTTATAGAAACAGAGAGCACTGGGAAGGTCAAAAGGAAATCAAAAGAGGATCTGAACAGCAACATTGATTTAATCTCATTAACCTCTGTAAACTCACAGATTCCTCACAATCTTCTGATCCTTTCTCTTATTCAATAGAAAAGAGTGACATATCTATAAGAAAGCTCCACCTTCATACATTGTCTGCTTGTAAAAGGCAATAGGAAAACTTCACATTCTTGTGACTTACCTTGACATGCAGTTGCAAGTTCAGACCCTACATGGTTATCAACAACATTACATAAAAGCTATAAGAAGTGATTTGGTCTCTTCCACCTTTCATTCCTGTGGGTGTTTCACAGTCCAAGTTTATTAGCTTCCAATAGAAAGCTCTCTCCTACATTTTGTCACATCCGAAGCTGCCAACAAAGTGTTCTTGTTTTTGTGTTCTGTGGTCTGCTGAACTCTTCCAAAGAAATAACTGCAGATCTTACGTGAGTTTTCCTAATAAACAGATAGATCTTGGCTTCCATCTCTCATGGTACATTTTCAGGTTGTTTTTTAAACCTTTCACCATCCCTTCCATTTGTGCTTCAACTATCTCCAAATACCTGAGGTCTACTGCTATAGCAGTGGCTCAAGTTCTTGAGGTTTTCTCTTTGCTACAATTACATATGAGATAAAAGTCCACATCCAGTGTTGCAGCAGTAGTCTTGTGCTCCGGAGCAAAACATGCTGTGTCTTGCAATTTAAGCAGTAGACTCACTCTTACACCTGTTGACTTGTTCTCCCACACTGTGAGGCTGCTGAGGCATTGCCTCTGACCCTTCTTGCTCTGGGTTTCCATAAGCTGGGTGATGGTCTGGTTAGCAGAACTGTCATGCACTGACCAAGTGAAGCTGATTCCAGAAGGCTGAAGCAAAGCAGAGAAAGCTGAAAGGATATTTTAAAAGGAAGTTATACCCCATAAAAGTAGCCTAACATCCAGACCTAGATACAATACATAAACTCATATGATACACAGAATCAGTATACAGTCTTTCTGCAACGAAACGTCCATGCCAAGTGCTGAAATTCAAGTCTCACAGACCATTTACTCTTCCAGTAGTTCAGGAGGCATTGCCTTCCTTTCAGCCCTGTAAAAGGAACTGTAGTAACTTTAACCCCATGAGAAATGTATGAGTGCTTCTGCCATGCTCTATGAGACTAATTTAATCTCTTTGGTATGGGTTTAACTCATCCTTTCTCAACAAGAAGCTATATGGTTTGAAATATGGAACACCTTGCTGAGCTCTTATGCAAAATAAAAGTATATAAAAGGTGGAAAGACAGGGCAGACTACCCAGGAGCAATAGAAAAAGCCATCTAGATATTATACACCATGACTTTAGGAAATCCATGGTCTTCCATAGGGTCCTTAGAGCTCAAGTGATGAATTCTTGTGTGGATAAGTGGATAATAAGGTGGATGGAAAATTGGCTGAACCATCAGTCTCAAAGGGTGTTCACTGATGTCCCAAAATTTAGCTGGTGCCCTGTAAAAAATAACATCCCTCAGGGGCAAACCCTGAGGCCAGCATTGTACAATGTTTTTATAAATAACCTGTGTAATTTTGCAAGTCTGTGAATGACACTAAAATAAGGAGTGGGGAGAGGAGAAGAGGGGGAGTAGGGGGTCTGCCATACTGGGGCAGGGTGCTCCATAATGACCCATTTGGCTTAGTCAAAATACTCCAAAGTCCTTAATTTTTAATTTTCTAAAGCATTTTGGCTGAGTCATGATTTTTCAAAAACAGTTCTCCGGAAAAGGAAAATGTGAGGATTTTATGGAGAACAGCAAAGTGGGAAAACAGCACAGCAGTTTGGCAAAAGCTGACTCTAAAATAAGTAACAAAGAAGTTGATCCAGTCGTAATCCCCAAGGAGCTGTACTAGCAAGTACTGATCTGACTGGAGTAGCAAAGAAACTACCTCTTCCTTCTCTTCTTCCCTTGCACACAACTTTTTACTTCCCTTTCTCCAGCTGATGAGGGGGAGGATGTAGGAGAGAAATAGTAATAAAGCTTCTTTAATCCTCAATCTCGGGGCAGTTGCCTCACTGCATCCCATTCCTTATCATTTTTCTTAGTCTCTGCTTAGAAGATTATCTTAAATTTAAAAGCTTCAAAATCTCAGGAGGAAAACCTGTGGAACTATGTGACTTTCTACTAAGTTAAGAACTAAATTCCTCAGGTAAGTATAGTGTGAGAAGAAAACCTGTTTGCCTATATTTATAGTTTTGTGTATGATATCAGTTTTTCTTGGTTCTAACTAAAGATAATAATTTGTGTTAATTTTTTTAAGTTGCAGAAGAAATTTTAAAACCTTTAAATCCTTTTCTTTAAGATTGAAGCCTTAAACCAGAAGAAAACATAGATGCTTTGATTTCGGGACAGTGTATCCATCACTGTACCAGGAGCAGAGTGCCAGATCAGTTGCAGGATGCTTATGCAGATATGAAATTGTACCATTTGCAGCAGTTTTATTACATTAATTACTTTCAGTTAATTATTATTTACTCTTAGAATTTAGCACTCAGCTGAAGGCTCAGAAGGCAGCCTCTGGAGAACTGCTGCCTCTACTCTACTTGTTTGGTGGTTGCCTATGTTTAATATAATCAACTGGTAGCATATGCTGTGGCAAAAATAGCAGTAAAGGATTCATGCCACGTATTTGGGAAAAATTCCAGCCATGCTTAGTGTCAGCAAAGTATTTGGGGATCATCATAGTCCCTGGGTATAGACAACAAAGTCAACAAGTGATTAGGAAGGTAAGTGTGCAAGATCCGTGAGGAAAAGTTTCTAGATAAGAAAAGGCTGTATCTGTGGGAGAAGGGAAGTTACAGAGACTCTGAATGGATGGCAGTTTTTGATTTAGGGGTGGAGATAATAACTTGAGCAATATCAGCCAAAAAGAGATTGCAAGCAAAACCCCAAAGGACAGACAGCATGGGGTGATTGCATATCCTAGGCAGCAGATGTAGTTAGCATCATCCCCTCCAGAGCCTGCAGGTAGACACAACCCCCCCAGGACTATCTCAGAAGTGGGTGCAGCAGCACAATGCCCACAGCAGCTGGACTGAATGCAGTGAGCTGCTGGACTCACCAACAGCCCTGCTTCTCACAAACCTGCACAAAATGCTACACAGTAAGAAATTATTGAGCTCTTGGAAGTAGTAACTCCAAAGCTGTGCAGCTGCTTGAATATTGTCTTTAGAGATGGCCCTACATGTTGCAAGACAGGCTTCAGTTCACCGTGCGTGCATACATACTTGGAGAATGTTAAACACTTTACCACTGACAGAATCTGGCAATATTCAATTGCAGTCTACTTAATTCAGTGAGTGGAATATCTTTTTCCACATGTGAACACGTTTTGAGGCAGAATATGCTCATATTTTTGTGGTGACTGAGCTTGATAGTTCTTTCATGTCAGGTATCATCATGTATTATCTTTTCAGAGATATGCACTCCATGAACCTGGGTCCTTTTCTGACAGCTAGTGCCTACAGTATCAGGAAAAGTAGCATCAGGTACCAAAGCTGCTGTGGCTTGGAAGCTTCCACATTACACCTGTGTGTGTCTGCATGATACTGCTTCTGTCTGAAAACCCTTTTTCAAGTGTCAGGAGCTCCTGCCACATTCCCAGCAGCAGACAGTTAACTTGTGGGGAGTTACTGCTGCAAGCTGCACTAAGGAGTGAGTATTTCCAGTAGAGCTGACTCATTCTGAAGCTGATGAGATAGTTCGTTGTTTCATAGGATGAGATTACCTCTCCAGTGCTATCTTCAGTTCAAGAAGTAGGAAGATGTTGGATGCTGGAAGTGCTGAGCTTAGCTTGGAAGCACTTCCTGTATCTGTATTCAAAAAGGAATGAACCATTTTTTTTAGGCACAGTGATGTCATCCTGTGTAACAAGCTGAGAAGGAGCAAAGGACCTGGAATGGACACAATATGAAAGAAGTTACAGCGGGCAGGACACTGGAAAGGGGGAGCACTATGGACAATGGCAGGTCACTGGGAGTTAAATTGAAGAGAATGAGGAGGAAGAAGGGAAGGATGCCCAAAGGCTGCTTAGACAGAGGAGTGTGTAAGTCAGCAAGGAATCTTCCTGGGAAATGAAAGCCCCTCGCATGTGAAATAAGAGAGCGGGGCTGACATGTAAAATATGTTAGTCACCATCCCATTTCCACGGATCTCTATCATTCTGGTTTTTTAAGGATTTAGCCAAACCTGCAAGGACATTAAACAAACTGAAAACAGTTCTTAGGATATCCAAACACTGAGCTCAGAGAATAGAAAAATCAGTGTTGACAATAGCAGTACTTCTCACACTCTCCAACATACCGTGTTATCTATTCTCCCACCAACACCCCAGGCTTTAAACCTGCTTCAACACTATCATAATAGGTAGCATTATATCAAAACAAGGAATACATAAAGATTTCAGCCTTTTGGATTTCGTGGGTTCTTTTGTTATCTTTCTTTAACAAGCCTCTCCTCGTATCTTGAAAATGTCATTCTAACCAAAGACCTTCTATAATTAAAGAGCAAAACTGTCCAAATAATTAGAAGTTTTCTCTTGCCCTGAGCATAGCTCTGGGCATAGAAATGGAGTTTAAGGCAAACTGCACAGCAGTAGGAGTAATTGAATTATTTAAAATGAATGTCTACTTTCTAAACCCTGTTCAGTGGAAAAAAAACCCCAGCAAGATCAGGAACAATGGAAAAATGATAAGGGATTTTCCTTAGGAAAATAATCAAAGCAAAAGTTACAAAAATCTTCTTGAAAGTGCAGTTAAACAGCAGGATTTTTTTAAAGCCACTGACTGTCAGGCCCCTAGGGCTTCCGGCCTTGATTATGCAATGTCTGCAAAGGCAGGACTGGCTGCCAGCAATGGTTTTCATATGCATTTCCTACAATAAAATACACATTAGGCCCTTTCCATTCAGAACACATTGCCAATGATAAAAATCCTTGAGTCCATTCTCACTTTCTGATGATGGAGGGAAAGAATCTTGTTTAATTAGGTGCATCTCATCCAAGATTCCTGCTTGCAAATCTCCCATCTCTGATAATGAGGTGTTCCTGCTCCCTCTGCAGGGGCTAAGCAGGCTGCAGTCATAAACCAGACAACTTTTGCATGCCTGAGAACCAGGTGAAGACACAACCCTGACCATACTTGTCCTCTCATTAATGGCACAAGGAAAAATTTGATCAGTTGAAAGTTTGGGACAACTATTATTTGAAGCCTTTTATATCTATCTTCTTTTCTCACTGGTTGTGTTTTGGGGTTCTTTTGGGGGGTTTTCTTTCTTTTTTTTTTTTTTTTTGGCAGCATAATAAATCCACAAACATAAATTAGTTTCTTTTTTTCTTGTGCTGATTGCATTTTATACTTCTTCAGGTTGATTTTCAGGTTACAGGATGGTGTGGCATCCTTACGGACCAACAACTTACTTTTTTTTTTTTTTTTAAACTGGTGGAGCATCTGTGCAATAAATGGTTCTTGGCAGGAAGGAGACAGCTAAATGTGACAGAAGAGAAGTAATGTGCAAGCATGCCTGTGGTAGCTCCAGCAAAAGTTCCCGATAGCAAACTTCGAATAAAACTCTTCCTTGTGTGCAGTCAAAGTTCTGGACTGCACCCGTGCATTTCAATAGAGTTCCATTCCTTTATTGAAGCTGCTCCCCACTTATTTACCTTAAAACACTTATGTGGCTGTCACCCAAGTGTTTTGAAATAGAGATAACAGCCAGTCCCCTTTCTTCTTCCTTGGAGACGGGAGAAATGGCCTGATTAATTTATTACAGGGTTTTGTTTGCTTTATGTTTGTATGGATGACTGGGCACAATGTGCTGGAGACTGGGTGGGAATAAATTATCAAAGGAGAGCTGTAGCAGAGATGACAAAAGGGAAATCTGTGGATTTTCTGAAGTCCTTCTCCTAGTGAGTTCTGTTACTAATAGGATGCATTGCTGCATTTGCTAAGAATTTGAATTTTCAGGCTGTCTGCCTTCATGTCCATATTTTGTCACCCATTCCACATATTTTATTAGTTTTTATTCTACCTCATAGCCATCACGACAATTTTTTTTGTAACTTGAATTCTTTGAGCAAACAATAATGTACATACTCTTAGACATTGTATGAAACTAGACCTACAATTATAAATCTTATTTTCTCTCATGTAGATATAGTATTCCTAGAATACAGGATGAAAAGGTTTACTTTCTTGTAACTTCTTAACTGCAATAATTGAAAAAGGAAATTGAATTCTTAATCCCTGATGTTGGAAAGGAAGAGTAGGCTTCCATGAGAGGTTCTGGCCAGGGCAGGGTTAATTTTTGCAGTAGCTGGGGGAGAGAGGGGCGCTGACAGGGACCCAGAGGTGGTTGTGTACAACCTCACATCACTGCCGGGAGCACAGGTGCGGAGAGGACAGGGAAGAGGGCAGGGAAAGGACTCTCTTCTGGGAAGAAGTGGTTGCTGTCATGATACTGGTCCCAAACCAGAGGGAGCTGTTGGGATAGTGTGGCTGTGGTTGGGTGTTGTCTGCTGTCAGGGGTTCCCGTGGTGAGCAATCATAATTCTTTTCTGATACACTTTGTCATTTGTATTGTGGCTGTCACTGTTCCTTTTCTTATCTCATCACTGTTTCCAGTAAATCGTTCTTACATCAACCCCTGATCTTCACCTTTTGTGCCCTCAGTTCTCCCCTTTAGCCCACTGCAGGGGTGGGGAGGAGGAGGAGGGAGTGAGAAAATGGCTTGTGGGTTCTAATAGTTTCAGTGGGAATGCTAAATTAGGAAGTACAATTCCTGAACCACGACACAATCTCCTAAGGGAACTCTTATCTGGAAAAGGGCAATCTGAAACTGATAGTGTTCCACGATTATTTGGCTCCAAAGTGGTGGGGTTTTTTCAATAAATTCAGTGAAAACTTCAGCCTTGACTTTGAAGAAAGTGTCTTCATCCGAACCTAATAAATCCCTTTCCAGGGGTGAATAGGCTATAATGATGAGTTTTAGATTGGACGTTAGGAAACATTTCTTGGAACAGGCTGCCCAGGGAAGTGTTGATGCCAGACATGAAGATGAAGCAGTGGGGTATGTGCTTTAGTGGTGGACTTGGAAATGCTGGATTAACAGAGATCTCTTGGACTCAGAGATCTTGAAGGTCTTTTCCAACATAAACCTGTGATCCTTTTAGGGTGAAAAGGAGTGTAAACTGGACAGAGAGGCCTTTCCTTATCACACTGAAATGAAGTGGTGGGAAAGAGGAAGGAAGCATCACAAACCACACACTGCTGTAAGGTGGCCTTACCTGCACACAGAAAATTATCTAATTTCTCATTCTTTGTATTCCTGATGCCTCTTTGGAGCATCACATGCAAGGGCAGATATCAGCCCACTGCACACAAGTGGCATGAGACACAAACAGCCTAATCTGGCACCAGGTGGAGCCTGGAAGCAGCTCTGTTATAAACACTGCTGAAAACTAATGCCTTTGTCTCTCAGGGTTTTGTAACACTTTAATTTCCCAAGCCGCATTCACCTGAATGTCTGCACACACATTTCACTGGTATATGATTTTAATTGTTTCAATTTTCTCCTAAAAGCTGAAGCAGGTAACTGCTCAGTGAACTCTCTTACCTGCTTTCCAAGATAGCAAAGATGACTGATTAGTATGAAATGAAATTGTGCACCCATGTTAAACCTCGAGACTTCATAGACTGGCTTATCTTTATATTACCTTTCAAATTAGGTTGTGATTTCCTTTAGGG
>VWZU01011794.1:251219-284693 GCA_013397095.1 Sterrhoptilus dennistouni | reverse complement strand
AAAAAAGAAGTTAGTAATAATTTTATAATTTTATATGAACAACTGGAGATACCAGATAAGGACAGAAGTTATTCAGGAGCAAAGGGTTAGGACCTTCTGAAAGGTTGAACTTTGATATCTGGATATTTAAACACTAAATACTTCTGAAAATTTCAAGCCATCTTTGTATGGGTATAATATTAAGGCATTATCTTTTTGTCTATGGCTGGTTGGATAAGACTATTCTGGGATACAAAAGATTCTGTTTTGCATGGCCAGCCTTTTTGGAGACCAGTGATATAGCCCAAAATTCAGGATGATCATTCAAACAGCCATGTAAATTTTCAGTAAATTTTACTCTCTCAAAGGACAGGAGATCAGCATTAGCCATGCATTTGAACCCCTCTGTGGAAAACCTAGACTCTTATTTGTGATACATTTATTCTTCCCTTGAGGAGTCAAAAGAGACCTATAGATCTTTTGGGGAAATGGCTGACTTTATAAATTATTGAGGTATAACCGCAATAATTAGCTGCCTTTTGTCATCATCATACTCCATATATAGCAGAGCTGCTAATCTCTTACTGTTTTTCAGGGCTTTTGTCTTCGCAGTAGATTATATCTGTATGACTGGTTTTGATCACGTTGTAATGAATATTGTATCACAGTCTGCTAAGTAGACCAGTATCAACATGGTACTACTTCTTTAGGATTAAAATGTATGTGAGAAGTTCTAAAAGGCATTCACATTGAGTGCAAAAATCCAGTGTTTTCCAAACAATTTGATTCTGTAGATTAGGACAGTCTCTGATTGTATGTGATATTATTGGACATAGTAAGTCCATATAAAGCTGTTTCAGATCTAAATTGGCTCACAAAGACAATTCATCATTGTCTCCATCCTGAGCTGCATGCATCCATCACGTGCTTCAGGGGACGGTAGTAAGCATTTTAATCCTACTTTTCTGATAAAAAGCCTAAACAATGAGAGCTGAACAGGTTTATCAGACATTGCAGCATAGGACAAGTGAAGCAAGAAATGAAACTATAGGACACTCTGTTGTCCTAATCATTAGAAGTATATAGCTTTCCTAGAAAATGTGGATAAGGATGGATCTGCATTTTGTCTAATTGTCCAGACTCAACTTTTGAGAATTCGTGGCTGCAAAATTAATCCAGTTTATTTCAGCATGGTAATAGCTGCAAGTGTCTAGGATGTACCTCACTACATCCACCCACCTGGCTTTTCTCCAGTGGTCTCTGTTTTTACGCAGTGTTAGTTTTGGCTGCCTTATAAAAGCTCCTAGGATATGTACAGTTCCTCTTCTGTGGCAAATGGTGCTGTGTTTCCCTGTTGCAGGGCCAATGCTGCAAAGTGATTGTGCTAGACATGTAACGTTCCAGAGGTGTGCTTCCCCAGTCGCCAGGCTTCAATGAGCCACAGGAAACTGCTTTGGGCAACCTGTTGACCATCCTAGAGGCTCTGAAACGTGGTAAAGAATGGACAGCCAAATGTCAGATATGGTGACCTGCAAATCCCTGATGCATCAAACAAAGAGGTGGCCCATGAAATATCAGCCAATATGTGCTGAACTGAGCCTAGATCTTCTGTACCTGGTTTTTATGCTCTTTCAGATCTGAGCAGACATAGAAACACAAGCCACTGAGCCATTCGTCACTCTTTCAACACAGAAGGCCTGTGAAACGATTCGGAATGCTGCAGTCAAACTTTTGAAAGCATTATACACATAGAGCATTGCTCTGCTTAAAACATTTCGAACTACAGTAACTGCTAATAAGATAAAAAGCAGTAACAAATCAAAGAATATCGCCTCCAACAATCATGCATGGCTTACCATGGCAAACACATCCTCACTGAGTAAGGAGAGTGCTCAGCGTCCGTTTCAGGCCTCCTGCTGCAGCCTTTCATGCTTTTTATTTTTATCCCATTTGTCAAAATAACAGCCCTTTATCAGTGCTGATTGCAGAGATTTCGACTCCTTGCCTGCTGGGTTCCCCCTCTGCTCCATAGGAGTTTCCTAATTGAATATTACCCCTATGAAAAGAAAAGCTTTGAATAAGAAGAGGAAAAAATTATTAACGGTCTTGAAACCACTCCTGAATATTCCACAGTCCCACGCACAAACTCCCTTTCTGTCCCCAAAGTGAAGAATATTCTTTCGCAGAGCAGCATCAGCTCTTTTTCTGAAGCTAATCACATTTATCATACACCAAAAATTGTAAATGAACTGCAGTAAGAACCTAACTTGAGAAGGAGGGGGTGGATAGAAAGATATTAATTCAAAATAAGTTATAAAAGGTGTCTGATTTGGTTAGATTCACTGGTGCCTCATTTCTCACATTTGTGAGTCAAAAACAAGGAATCATTTACTGCCTGCATTGAGACCTGGCATTAACTATTTCTGCCCATGTCTTGGTGGATGGAGTAGAACTTGAAATTCATCAAAAGATCATTTGTAAACTCTCTTTTTGGCACTATTATTCCTACTAAAGCAGCAGGAGGATGCCTGCTCAGATTTGCTTGAGAAAGGACCAAAAACTTGTATTCCCTCAATGTGTGTGGGAAATGACACTTTGGCTTGAGACAGAGGGAAAACTTTATCTGCCAAGTTGTTCCCCTGACCGGGATGGCTACTGTGAGAGCTCACATTTCCTACTTTCTCATCAGAAGTCACTGCTCAAGTGGTCTTGCTGCATCCCTCAGAGAATGAAGCACAAAGAGCCACAGCTTCAAAGTCAGGTGTTGAAAGTAGAAGGCCTATCTATAAAAAAAAAAGAAGAAAAAAAAGAGAAGCATGTCAGTGAGGCTGCTGAATGAGGCTGCTATGCACACCTGGCTTCTTCAAAGCATGGCACAGGTTCCTAGAAAATGGAGGATCTGGCGTGTTGTTCCCAGGGATTCCTCAGGTAAGTGTTTCCTGAATTTCAGAATGCTCCCTATCTCTCTGCACATAAACCAAGCAAATAAAAAAATAAATAGTAGAATGGGTGGTGAGGACATTTGAAAAACAGGGGAATCAAAACTGACAGATAACAATGGGAAGGATTCAAAATGGCTCAAGAGAAACTCTTCTCTCTACATGCCTTTTCTTCAGTCTCTATGCCATCATGGATTTACTTTTTTCTTCTATTTTAAAGGGGGCTTTTTCTTCAGATGCTTGTCAAAATAATCTCGCAAAGTTATTCCTTGTAATCTTTCAATGCATCAGCTCACTATATGGAGAAAACCTGAGGTTTTCCCACTCTTCAATTTAGGCCTATTATACCCTATTAAGGGAGGGCAGTCTCCACATTTTGCTCCTGTTGTCTCACCTCCAGGATTATACAGCCTTTAGCACATTTTCCATGTAATTTCCCCACTTTAAGAGGCGAATTGGTGAATCCATATCGCTGTTATCCAGCTACATGTGAGGCAAGAGAACTGCAGAAGGGAGGTATCTCTCCTATTGAGAGTGAGCTAAAGGGCACCTACCCCTCAGTATCCATTTTCAAAAATCGCCTGTTCTCCTATCAAGTGACCTACAGTAGATTTCAACTTTGCAGAAAAATTATCTTGAGAGGAATGGATAGTTAACTGAATTCTGATACTCCCAGTAGGTTAAACAGCGAGAGCTTAACTACATTCTAATTCCTTGAACAAGACACCTAAAAGAAAGGTGAATTTCGGCAAGTTTCTCTATGTGTGTACATTGGCCTACAAAGTCAGAACTGGCACAACAAATAGGGGAGACTCAGAGGGACCTGGCTCAGCAGCAGATATGGCTCAGATGTTTTTAGGCAGGTAGGCAACATGGGGTTCTAGCTGCAGAACAAATTTGACCATCACCTGAGAGGGAAGAGGGTGGGCTGGCTGGAATGGCCAGGATTGGATGGTTCCTGGGGCAGCAGGCCAAGACTGGTCTGGACAATTAGTTTTGGGGTAACTCCAGAGCAGATGAGCCTTCTGTGACTCCTGACAGCATGAGGGTAGGAGACAGGTTGTGGCTGCTGCTGGGAGGCATTAGAGTGAGGGTGCCATCTTATTCCCCGTCCTGTTTCTATCCCTTACCTGAGCAAAGCAGCAGTGGCTCTGGCTTTTTAGGGTGCATGAGCACTGTGGAGAAGAAGATCCTGCATGTTTAGCTGCTCCTGAGAGCTTGCTGCCAGTTCTGAATGCGCTTGGAAGCAGCCTTGGTTGAAGGCAAGAAAAAGTAAATAATTCTTTTGTAAACAAAGCGGTTTGATACCAACAGGCATAGCAACTAAATGTGGGACCAGAGCTTTGAATTCCCACAGGTGCTCTTCTGAGTGGCATGCCTCTACTTGTGAGGACCCACCAGGTGTGCGCAAGAGCAGAGTAAATGTGCTTTGCACTGTGTAATCAAGTGTGTTGAGTACAGAGAGAAGATAAAAGGCCGTAGCAGAAGGACACGTAGCTCTGAGCTGCTGCATTTCTTCTGGCTCTTCACAAGTTCCCAGTGAGTGCAGCATGAGGGAGCGAGCTATTAATAGTTCTGCTCAGCATGGCTGCACAGTGAAACAGCATAATCCCAGCACAAGGGAGTATGGGAGCCATGAACTCTAAAGCAAAAAACTTCAGGCACAGAAGACAGCCTCAAAACTGTAATAATTAACAAAGGAGGGAAAGAATATGTTTAATACAGGTTATTTATGAAGCTACAAGAGAATGACTCTGCATTAAATAAAATTTAAATGAAGCCTTGCACCTGAGCCAGCAAGACAAGCGTCCCAGCTCACTCCCACATTCTATAAATGTTTTTCTGAACAGATCAATTAAAGCCTCTGCTATACAGCTGCCTAATAAATAGTATATGTGCTGGAACATGTTCATCTCATTTTAATACATATCCAGGTCTTCCTTAGGGTTCTCATATTCTTCTACAGTTATGAACTACTTCTAAAAGTTATATGCTTTTGGAAGTTGTTGTCGGAAGAGCACAGGCCTGAATTTCTACCAAAAGAAAATTATAGAAATGCATATACATTCAGTTTGACAGTCCTCAGACAGTCAAATATTAATATTGAGTGAAGACTGTGATTTTATCCAGTGATAAAATAGTATCTCTTGGTTATTTGTACATGCCAAGCACTTACATAAACACACGTCTAATTTTTAGTGCATAAAGTGTATTTACAGTTTCCTGAAATTACCAATGCCACAATCATGACTCTCAGGCAAGAAGAAAATCCTATTAGTGCATTCCCACAGAGGAAAACAGTATGTTTTGGAATAACAGTAGCTACTGAAGGCCATGAAGATAATATATGTAGGACATGATATCTGAGAAAATGTCATAATATTTGTATTATGCAGTATTTATGAGGAAACTTTCTCTGTTAAATGTTTATACCTTGATTAAATCCTATAAAAAAATGCTAAGCACACTTCCAGGCATTTTTCTATTGCCACTTTACAACAACTGGATCGCTCGTATTCAGAGGGTAGGCAAATAGCTTTAGCCGGGTCATCCTTTAGCTGGTATTTCTAACAAATATTGTGCCATAGGCCATTCCTCTTGTCAGAACACATTTATTTTATTATCTAGATGATTATGGCCATATTTTTCCTTATGTATTCTTCCTTGATGATATCCTGAATTCTCAGATTTTCAGTAAACACTTGCAATGCAATTATTGTAAATATAATACAGTGTCTCTTATCATCAGTTTTCCCAGAACTTTAAAATTATTAAATTTGTATCAAAAACTACAAGAGAAAACAAATTGATTATAGCCATCCTACATTGGTGGAACCAGCACTGATATTTGGCCTAAATACTGTTAGAAAAGATAAAAACATGTACCATAAACTATACAAATGCTGACACATACATTTTAAGAAAAATAAAGGTGTAGGGTACTTATTTCAATATTTAAATGTTAATTTGGAATAACAGTTTCAACTTATACAAAATGTTTTTGTTTTAATTCAAGGTATGGAACAAAAAGAAAAACAATTTATACTTTAAAAACAGGGACTTGAATGTGAGCTTTCATCCTCTCAGATGTCTTATTAATCAACCTCTAGTGCCATTTCTATTACTGCTTTAATATGAACAGTCACTGGGAAAATGAAATAAGCAGCTATTTGAAACCATGTCTCCTGCATCCTAGCTGACTAACTTTTCAGCTTGAGAGGTTTAATAATTCATTTCTAACGGCTCTAATTTGTTTTGCATTTTCTTAGCTTTCTATTATGGCTTTATCAAAATAATTATTTTTATTTCTTATTTTAATTCACTTTCTTTTCAAATGCATAAACACTGGAGTTTGAAAAATAGCCTGACTAGACTCTCTGGTGACTCTGTGGTACAAAGTGCAAACTGTCTTGTTTAAGGTTTATCAGAGAGAACACATGGGATTATGAAAGAATGAAAATTAAGATAAACCAGAAGCAGGATCTTTCTGAGTCACCATGCTCCTCTAGAAATAACTTATTTGCAATGAACAGGAAAAGATATGCAACTTAAGTAATGACTAAAAAATTCATCTAAAGCTTGTGTCAATAACTTCATTAGCAATGGAATTAATACACTGTAATTTTTTCCTAGTTGCAGAAATTATTATTAAATAACTAATGAATCCTTCTATAATAAAAAATAGCCATGATCAACCAAATCTGCTGGGACCAAATTGAAGTGACATATCTAACAGGTGAATTTCTGTTAGTAGAGCTGTTGTAAATGTCAGTGTGGGAAATGCTCTTCTTGGCCAACTCTAGTTCAAAAGATCTAAAAACCAGACTTTAAAACCAGATTATGATGGGTTTGGTTTCCTATCTGACAAACATACAATAGCATATAGTTAAATGTTGTCATTTTATAGCTAATTTATTGGTTTGCTACAGGGAGCATGAAAATATTGGGGAAAAAGTTTGTAATTATGTTAGAACAAGATAAAAGTTTCAGATTTGGATCCTGAGTGACTGGATCTCTATTTCCATTTAACCATGACTGCAAAGCATAAAGGCTGCTGCAGCATTAGTACAAGAGGGGTACATTTCTAGGGATTCCAGTCTCTGCTAGCCATAAAACATTTTCCCAGGCAAGAAGAACTCTTTTGAAAGTGCAATGGGCTTTCCATATTAATAGTACTGCAGGCCTTTAACTTCTTAAACATCTAGAATTGTTTGATGGCTCAGTGGAGGACAAACGAGGACGAGACTGGACAGGGCAGCACATCTGGGGGTGGGGAATGATGGTCTTGTCTGCTATAGCATCTGCCACCCTCCCTGTGTGCCATGGCACTGCCTTGTGAGCATGGCCTTCTCAGTCCAGCAGTAGGAGAGGGGCTGACACCATTTGGAGAGGAGCAGGGCATTTGGCAACTCTCTTCCATTTTCTTTTAATTGCATTGTTTTCTCCATAGGAGCACACAAGCACTAAATATGCACCCATTAACAAAAAAAATTTAAAGGAATTTGCATGAACTGTAGTTGTATTAATCCCCATAGCTTGCATTAGTATCAGTCCTTCACACATTTTATTAGCTATCTTCGCTTATTGAAGAAAAAAAAAGGGGGGGGAAGGAAAGAAAAGCTATGGAATAAAGTGATGTGCTATTAAGCTTCAGCAAATCCTTCTGTGTGGGGCTAGTTGCTCTGTGATGTTAGCCAACAAGGTAAGTGCAACAACAGAGCTGCTTTAAGTATTCTATTCACCTAAAACTCCAGAAAAACTGACTCTCTAAAGGCAAGGCAATCATGGCATTCTCTGATACTGGAAAGGGAAATGCTGACCTTAAAAAAAAAAAAAATACCTAAAGTTTCTACCCACAATTCCTCCCATGACAGTTGGGTATAAGATGTACAAAACAAGGATCCTATTTTTTGGCAGGAATTACACTCCCAGCAGTATCTCCTGCACTCCAGCCTCTTTCTTCTATCCCTGAGTGAGAACTCACATGTAGCTGATGTCTCTGTGTGATAACATGCAATACCATGCAACACCATTGTCTTCTTGTCCCAATATTCAAGGACAGTCTTCCCTAATTGGCTACTAAAGAATGAAGAAACTATGAGTTCTGGACTAGCTTGGGGACTGGAGACAGTTTGGCCTGAAGGCACCTGAGATCTGGAGGGCAGACTATTGTGGTCCTGGAGAACACATGAATGCACTGGGTGGTTGCTTAAAAGTAAGAAAGCAAAGCTCTCTCCTCTGCCTTTCCTCAGTAAGTCTCTATGAACCTCTCTTTATGTGCTTGAGTTCATACTTTTCCTACCCACGCACAGGACATACCATGGTTTTGCATCTGCTTTATTCTAATGCAATGAGCTTTGTAGAGCAAGTCTGTGTGGATTTTATCTGTTGGTGGAGACAGGATAGCAGACATCATCACACAAGGCAAAAAGGAAATGATATGGCAAGTAGATGCTTACCTGCTGAAACCCAAACTGCAAAGGGGTAAAAAGGCTGCTAAAGTTTTTCTGGTAAGTGGTGTTGTTTATTTTTCTTATAACTAGTTCCTCTGTTTCTGCAAGTTGAAATTTCATCTTTCATAGCAGACAGTTCCTTGATTCTGTAGAAACTAATCAGGAATTAATTTCAAAGAAAAAAAAAAGATGTAGAGAGCTAAAATTGTGAAATCCTGTTTTTTCCTGAAATATTAATCAACGAGGTTCAGCCTTTGAGTATAAATTTTTCAATTTACTTTTTCTACCAGAAGAGGCTATAAAACACAGATTTCCTTCTGGAACTATTTAAAGTACAACACACAAGAAAGGCAAAACCAAAATCAAGTCACAATTAATTCTGAAACTGGAGCTGAGTAGTAATGCAAGAACAGCTATTGAAGTTTATGCAAACCCCTTTGCCCAAAGAGGCTGCCGGACAGTCTCCTGGGCTGTAAAATAAAGCTGGAAAGAAGGCTGTGTTATTGACTTTTCAAGTTGAGCGCTGTGGGAACAGAGATAATTTTCTCACATTTGACAAGACACAATAGAGAAATATACAGTATAGCAAAAGTAAGGAAGCATAGTTTTGTGTTCATGTTCTCAGGGTAGGTGGCAGCTGGTCAGTCACAGATGGATACTCTGGGCTGGCAGGTCAGCCATGACAGCTATTGCTTGAAACCTTGGCTTGCTTCCCTGGTTGACAGCATCATCATGATAAAATCTCCTTCCTTCCCTCATTCCTTGCAGGCTAGGCCCAAGTGAAGGGGTTGTTCTCTGCTATGGTATTGGTGCAGTGTGGTGCAGCTCACTCCCAGTTCAGGAGGAGTGAAAAGAGACAAGGTGGGGTTATTTGAAGAAGGACGTGCGGCCCTGGGATGGCAGAGCAAGAGCTTGTGCAGCTCAGAGCATCCCAGCTGCACATCCCAAGAGCTGAGGCTTTTGCACAAAGATCAGAATCCCCCAGCCCTGCTAGCCTTAGGCACTGCAACCTGCACCAACTCATCACCTTGCCTTTGCTCTGTAGAGCTGAGTTTCCCTTGGAGTGTGCATACATAAAGCACCTCAGCTTCTAAATAAATAAAGTGTGATATATTTGGAGTTACCAGTTAGACCTATTTTTTGTCTTTCACTTAAAGGTCTTGATAACAGCACAGCCCTTGAAAATTAATAGCTTATTGTGTTTTAATTTGTCTCCTCTTTGTATTCCTTCTGTCAATAGTCATTAGAGACTATCTAATGACTACTGATTACTGCCATAGGTATGGCAGTATGTTGAGCTCTAAACAGGTTCTTCCAGATGATCTAGCAGATTAATGGCCTCAATTAACACTGGTATCTTTTTTTATTGCACACAATGGCTACTCAGAATCAACCATTTGCTCATAAAATTTCAATTAAAAAATTAAAACACAATTATAAATATAACTGATAGCTCTGTGTTCCTAGCCAGACCTCCCCAAAGACAGTTATGGACCAAACATCTATAAATGCCCTTTTCTTCTTCATTTTTTGAACTGTTACAAAATTGCTGTCCTGATGTCACCAGGCAGGACCAGCTAAATGATCAGCATTTTAAAGTCTCAGCTTAGACCTCCCTTACTCCCATGATACACACCTTTGCAGTGAGACATTCTACACTGATGTGAAGCCATTCCTAGAAAAAACAGGTAGCTGTGTTAGAAAGCCCCATGAGGGGAAACTCTCCCTTAGATGCAGAGGTAAGATTCCTTATTGCCTGGGGATCACCACAGTAGCTGTGAGAGTCTGTGGGAGAGGTAAAGCAGTGACAGCTAAAGGAACACTGTGTTCAAGGAATAAAACATGCTCTCAAGTTACACCAGGGGAGGTTTAGATCAAATAGTAGAAAAAATTGTCCCCTGAAAGGGTAGTCATGCACTGGAACAGGCACTGGAATAGTATTCAACACACATGTGGATGTGACACTTGGGTACAGGGTTTAGTGGTAAACACAGTGGTGCTGGGTTAATAGCTGGACTCAGTGATCTTAGAGGTGTTTTCCAGCCTTAATGATTTTGTGATTCTATGATTCATGCATTGAACACTGCTGAACAGAGTCAAGAAATATGCATTTGTGCTCTGAGCTTGCAGCTGCTGTGACAGAAATCCTTTATTCTTATTTCTTGCAAAGTTTGAGAGCACATACTGAAGAACCAGAGGAGCTCAGTTGTCTATAGGAAATTTAAACAAACTTCTGGATTTTAGTGAAATTATGATTGGGAAGTCCTGAGAGACATTTGCTAACATTCATTTTATCAAGGGATAAATGTACCTATATTGTGCTTTCTTTCACCACTTAAAATGTCATCTCTCTCACTGTTCTTCTAATAGATGATGAAATATAGGTACAATCACAGTCAATTTTTTCTAAAACACATTACACAGATGCCAATCTACATACATAAATGCAGTTACAGCATGGCTGGTTTTGAATATATTAATTTCCAAGTCTTATGTTTGTTTGGAATTCAGACATATTTATTCATTTGCATTGTTTAAAACTTTCTCCAGCACAAAAAGTACTCATTAGAGAAGGAATGTTTAGTATGTCTAAAGAAATGAAACATCTTAATAATTAATCTTTAAAATTGTGCATATACATATATATGTCTCTAATGCATGTAATGTAGATTTTTAATATGGAAATTTGCACATATAACAGAGATTTCTACATATATATATGTCTCTACTGCATGAATTCATAAATATTATGAATACATGCATTAGAGACATATATATGCATATACACAATTTTAAAGATTAATTTTTTTTCCTTTCCTTATATCAAAAGGTCAAGACTCTGCTTTTCATAGTGCTTTTTGTTTACTGAACACAGGGATTTTTGCATGTACAGAAACAGATGTCTTCTGATTTCCTTTTGCATACTCTTTGCTGTGCTGGGAGCCAGGAGCTAGGCAGTGTTTTTTTCTGCTCCTGTAGTCCAAGTCCCCAAGTCACACAAAGATATCCTTGGCACCCTCCTGCTCCCATATCAAGGAGATGCTGGCCAGTCTGCTTGGTTTTGTCACCTACCACAGACAGACTAAAAATATAAAGACAAACTGGGTTTCCTGGAAGAGCAAATCTGATAACCTTGCTGTGATGGCAGTAGAGGAGAGATTTATGCCTCTGCCACACATTGCAGCCAGGCTGTCCTGCAAGTGCACAGAGAGGGAGATGCAGTCTGTACCAAAAGCTGTGTGAACTGCACCACAGAGCAATGCTGATGAAGAAAGCACTGCTTCCTGTCTGTCCTCTGCCCAGCAGGGAAAAAATGTAAAAACAGCTTCTCCCTTAGTGACTTCTGAGCCCTGGTGACAAGGAAAATAATTTGTCAGTGCCCCTGTGTAACAAACCTTTGGCTAGACATCAGGAGAGCAATTTTTTCCACAAAGCAAGGCCTCCTTTGCCCTCTTTCTGCAGGATTTGTGTGGCAGATTTGGGGAGTTTTGATGTAAAAAAAATCTAGATTCACAGGATTACACAGGGTTAATATCTATTTCAGAAAGGAAGATTATTTGAAAGTGGATAAATATCTAAGAATTTCTTCAGGGTGTATGTTCCTCTATGGCAGATTGTGCAACCAGGTTGTGTGTAAAACTTTGCCTGCTGAGGTTGTGCTTTTTTTCCGGTTTTATTTTCGGTAGCATCCATAGAAATCTTTTCAAACATGACTTTGGTGCCAACTCATATGCTGAATATAGCCTGAAGTGTTGGGCTGTTTGGGGTTTTTTGGGGGCATGGGGAGAACAACAACAGTGTTTTGGTTCACATGCACAGTCCCCAAGTCCTCGCATTTCACTGAGTTTTCAGGAAATGAGCATATGGCTTTGGAAAATCCACCTCTGAGTCTTGGGCTCCGTCAGCTGTAATGATGAGAGGAGCAGCACAAAAAGCAGGCAAGTCACACATATGTGTCTAGCACAGGAAGGGTACCTTCAAAGAAAGCTGAAGGAGTTGGATACTTCATTGGGGAAGACAGACTTGGATTCGAGTACTAAACACAGTCATCATCTTTTTGGGAGCCATATGCTTTCAAAACATGCTGCAGAAGGGGCTGTGTTGATCTGTTGTGCACCATTAGCAAGCATTTCTCACAAAATTCTAATTCTCAAGTCAAAAATTGGTCTTCTGCAGAAATACAAATGTTCACCTTTATGAGAGTTGGGCTTCAAGCTATGATTTCTCTGTGATGCTGCTCAAAAAGACGTTTTGTTTTTGTTTTGTTGGTTTTTTGCCTTTTTTTTTTTCACCAAAAGGAAATACTTTCTCTTCCACCTTTTGCCCACTAGTGGCTGAAATTGTGAATTTTTGGACTTGAGAATGCAAAAAGTATAGATAAATTATTGAAACTCTATGGATTTTCTACTTGATAGCTGGAAATTTTAGCAAGAAAAGGGTATTATTTAGGGTCTCTAGGCACTGAAAAAGTGAATGAAGGGCAGCTTTGCTGTTTGCTGTGATAGGTACAGATCAGGCCATCAATTAAAAATCTCTAGCCTTGCTGTTGTATACTTTATTAAGACAGCAGAAGCCTGCAAATAATAATAAAGAATAAAATTATTGTCTAGTTTGAGTTAACTTCAGAAATTATTTAACTTTTCTTCTGAACTTCCTGACTGAGGACCCATCACAAACATCAGGGAAACAAGCATTTCTCCAGAGACTTCTAAGGTTATCAGAAGCAGAGAGCACTGTATTGTAAAATCCATTGTCACTAATCTAAAGCTCAGTAAAGGATACATCCCACTATTATGTAAATTTTAGTCTGAGTATTGGAGGAAAATTGTATTTTGTCTGTGGGCTCCAACTTGCTGGTGAATGGCTATAACTTGCTGCTCCATGCATTGTATCTGCACAATTTCTACCCAGTGAGCTTACAAGGTGGGGTCCTGAAATGAAAATGTAAGTGAATGAAGTCAAACATCCAGCTTCAGCTAGGCAGTAAAAGACAGCTGCAGTTCTGAGGAGTACAAACCATGATCAATGACATTTCAAAAGCATCCTGAAATTGTTTACTGCCAGTAAAGCACAAATGCCTTTGACTGGGTATAAAGCTAGAGTATTAGATGTCTGCTCTTGTTCCAATGTCTCTTAAACGAACAAGCTTTAAATACATCACTTTTTGTATGCTGCACTTTTGTTTCCTTTTATGTAATGGATTATTCAGAACACTTTCTTTGGGATAGAGTTTGTCAGTCAGATGGAAGTTATTTGATTTCGCAAACACATTCACATAGCAAGACATGTGCCTTTTATACTGAACATTAATGCAAATACATGCACTCTACCTAATTCAAGGAGACACCATTCTGTTAGAGCTCCCATGCTAATCCACAGCTTTGCTTTGACCCCCTTACACAAAATCAAAGAAAAAAAAGGTATGAAGATATTCAAATGTCCTTGCCAATAGCAACAGGGGAACAATTCTGACCATGCCCAGCAGACAGCAGTCATGCAGCTGTTCTTTGAGTATTTAATGCAAACTTAAATTTGGAAATTATAACCATAGGACCTAAGAGACAGGTATCAAAGATTACAGAGCATTAGAGTGAATTTGTTTTACATGGGACAAACCCATCGAGATAACTGGAGTTTAAACATTCCCAGTGTTCTCTGAGTTGTGCAGCCTCCAAGGCAGAGAGAAACACACAAGTATTCATGCCCTATTTTAATGATCTCAGTTTCAGAGCCCTGCTGTTCTGCCTACCTGTGGACAGCAGCATGAAGCTCACTATGATTTTTTTTTACTCCCCATAAGGATTTTCTGGCCAGGAAGAGGGAAAAAAATCAAAGCTCTGCAGTGTGTTATATAACTTCTTTTTTTTTTTTTCTTTTTTTCTGTCTTTCTTTTTTTTTCCTTCAGATGAGAAAGTGTTGATCCTTCCCTTTTTCACAGCCTGGCTTCCCAGCTGCTGGCTTCCTTGCTTTTATTACAAAGTTCTACCATGTTAATCTGATCCTTTCTCTCTGTTACATCATCCTTTCACTTTAGCCTGGGAATTTGTTGTAAGTGGACTCCATTCATTTCAAATGAATTGACTGCTTTCAATTTTAACCAGACTGAAGTTGTGATTGTGTGTTGTTTATCTGTAGTATGAATGGGGGAAACCTCTTCTTGCTGGGGAGAGATCAGAGGAGATTATTTAGCCGGAACTGTCTCCACTCCCAGGACTGAGACCTCCTTAGGTAAGCTTGCTGACCTGTGGAATATACCTTTCTTTACTCCTCTGCCTTTTTTCCTCTGTCATTTTAATATTACACCCTCCACTATCTATTTAGGTTGTACACTGCTATCCTGAAATGTGTTTAATTTGCTGCTGTGAACAGGTAAAGATCTGTTTCTTTGTTCATTGAGGGCATAAGGTGATATGTTTTCAAACAGTTTCACTATTTGCCGCTGAGCAATTTTTATCAACACAGCTGCTTTCTATGTAGCTACAAACATTTGGAAACCTTACACACAGCAGTCAGAGGCACTTGTAAGAGGTGCTTCATGCCTATTAACAAAGCTGTCATATATGGCTTCCCTTTAATTAAATATTGCTAGGAATTTAGTCTTGGTACAACATTCCAGACTAATATGGAAAAATCCTTTTAAACTGCATAAGAGATCAAAATGCCTACATGGCTCTCCTGCTATTCTACTGGCTGGATGAAGCTGAAGTATAAAAAATGTGAACATTGTTCAGCTTTTAGCGCCATTTGGGTTCCTACTGGCTTTACTGGGAGTGTAATTAGAGATGCCAGTTAATGTCAGTGATGGTTTATGTGAATGGTGGTTTAATTTTAATTACTATGAGGGAAATCTCCAACCTCTTTCACAACAATTTATCAATAGGGTTTTTCATCTGTTTGAATCAACTTTTGAAAAATTAAGGGTCTGTAAAAGTTTCCCTGTTCAGTATCAAGTATAATTAATTAAATAAATAAACAGTTTTCCAATGGAATGGTTTTCATCACGAGAAGAATTTTACTCCATGCTGCCCAGCTCTTTTGGCAGGTACTGCTGAAGATTACACATCTCTCTGGAACACTTGCATGTAAGTGCAACTCTTTCACTTTTAGGCCTGCCTTTTTTCATTAGCTGTTTAATAAGTACTTGTGTCTAGTGAGCTCTAAGAATTTTGTTTATTGCTTGGAAAATAAAGATTATATGCTGTCTGCCCATCAGAGTGCAGCTTTGAAGACTTAATTTCTTTAAGACCACTTATCAGGCTCAGAAGACATCCTGAGAATCAGCAAATTCTTACAAGTATGAATGATTCACTTACTGTATTTTTCTACTGTGTAGTACCCATTTCTCCTGATGCTCAATTTTACTGGCAAAGTTGTCTTTGAAACAAGCTACTACCTGAATGTACAAAATTCATTGTATTGCAAATTTGCCTGGATGGATCAGTTTACTTCTAAAGTTGATTTCTTCTATGTGGTTTATTTTGTTACATTCACTTAAACATTTTCCTTTTTGAATGGATCTGTAACTTAATGACAGAAAAATAATAACAAGGTTTCTTCTATCCCCTAGAGCATTTAATTACCTTCATATCTCATCTATAGGGATGGGATTCTCTTCTCAGCCCTACACTTAGGAACATCAGCCATAGCAGCATTGCATAACATAAGCATAATGAAAATGCAGTTCTAGAAACATTTAACTTTAAGAATAGATAATTTTGAATAAGTTATTTACTGGAGACTTGTCTGTAAAATCCGGTCCTGGCATTTTGCTTAGGAACATTTTCAGGCCAGTGGTGCTTGACAGAAGTCCTGTTTGCCAATGTATTTCCAAGTGTTGTTATAACTAGACCGTGTAGTTCTACACCTGTCTTCTCTCAGCAAAGAAACTAGTCTTTTTAAAGGGGAGATCTCCAATGCCACGGTCAACAGATTTTATTTCTTCATGCACTTCCCATGTGCCTTTGAGTTGTGCTGAATGAATGAGTCCTGTAACACTAGGTCTTAATTCAGATTCTAAGCGCTGGCTGGGGGCAAATCCAGCTCTGCAGATGTTTTCTTTCGGCAGGGTGCATATTGGCAGGAACACAACTTTGTTTATTGGAAATGTTTCTTCCACCTCTCAGTTCTGACTTGTTTGTTTGAGGGGCATTGTCCTGGAATATAAAAGGTCCTTATTTTATTGCCAAATGCCTGAGCCACGTGTAGTCTTTACAACTGCTTCAAAGCCCCTCACATTTGTGTTCTTTTGACTTGCTCTGCATCTGGATACATCAGCATCATTGTAAATTAAGGAAGGGGGGCAAAAAAGCCAAACCAAAACAAACAAAAAGCTCTCCAAAAAATCCTAACATGGTCCAGGTAAAGATAATGGAGCAAAATGAATAAATGCTAGCTAAGCATTACTTTGTGCTGGGGAGTCACAGAAATGTTAAGCAAAGAGTCCATGATTAAATAATAAAACATGAGTATATCTAATAAGGCACAATGGCAATGTTGGTCTATTTAGAAGCTGTTATACTGCAAGGAAGCTGCAAGAAATTCACAAGAATCAAAGTAAGTGGCAACAAATTCCTTTTGAGTTTAAGAATCCAGCTTATTCTGTATAATCAAATTTTATTTAGTGGTGCTGAATAGCACCTGTAATGTAGAAAACTTTTCAGCAAGAGAGGATGAATAGTACAGCTTCAAGAACGTATTGATTACTGCAGTGACTAGAGAGGTTGTGCCAGTGAAAATGTGATATATTCATTCTCCTGAATCCAAATAATGGGATCGTGTGTTCTGCCTCTGTGAGAGGTATTTGAGCGCATGTAACATTCACTAATGGGTCTGAATCATCTTCAAACACGTATGGCATAAATAAAGTTTCCCTGTGCTGTACACATAGAATTAAAAGGTAGGCTAGATTAAATGTCTTGCTCGAGGGCATAGAGGAAGACCAAATCCAACCATTGTTCTTGTCAGCTAGTGCAGCATTTATCAGGTTGCTGATTGAGTGGAGGGTCCTACATTCTGTTATTGGTGATGCTGGGCTGACAAGGACTCCTGGTAAGGTGGCATACAAATGAACCCTGTTAATTTTCGTACCATTAGAAACCCAAGACAGAAGGAAGAAAATCAATGCTTTGTTTTATAGTAAAGAAAAAATCAATGAGGAAAGAAATGGTGTTTCCTAGCATCTCAGGAAATGTTTTAGGCTATGGGGAATAGTTAGAGGGAATTAAAACTATTTAATACAAGTTGCCAGTGTCCCTTCAGAGAACGATCATCTAGAGCTATCATTTTGTAATAAAAACATGAGTAAAATCCAGAAGTTCAAAGTTAGGAAAAGGAAGAAATACCAAAAAGAGACTTCTGTTGTTTTTTTTTTTTATTTTAAATTAAACTGGCAGCCAGCTTCTCTGAATCAATGAAAACTGAAGAAAATGTGTTAATAAATAAAATTTAAAAACAAACATGTGCAGCAAATGGGGAACTACATGTAATCCCAAAATCCACAAGACAAGTTTACCTAAGAAACTGCCAGAGGTCAATTTCTAGACCTCTGGGTTTCTTTTCTGTCTCTTACAGTAACATATAAAGGATTGCTAGGGGAAAAATGTAAAAACAGGCCAAAAAATGCAATAAAGTTTTCATGGTGTTGACTCTTGCTCTTGGCAGTCTGCAGTTTAGAGACACCCTGAACCAGACGTTGCATTAGGACCATCCTATTTAATAGTCTCTGACATTACTTTCATAATTTTTAACTGTTCTTTAAAGACAATACTCTGATTGAAAACAAACAAACAAGGAAAAAAAAAACAAACAAAAACAAAACAAGCAGTAAACCACTATTCAAGTATGTATAATATTAAACAATACTGGGATTGATTTAATTTAACTTGTTAGATTTTCATTGAGTACCCCTACTTTCTGTAGTATGACAAATGCTGAAAAATTGTTCCCCATAGCCCTTCCTCACTTAGTTTCACAGTTCACAGAATCATAGAATGACAAAATGAGCTGAGCTGAAAAGACCCACAAAGATCATTGAAGTCCAATTCCTGGCCCTGTACCCAAATAATCACATCGTGTGCCTGAGTGTGTTGTCCAAATTCTTCTTGAACTCCCTCAGACTGGTGCTGTGAGCACTTCCCTGGGGAGCCTGTTTCAGTGCCCAGCAACCCTCTTCTCTCCTTCTTCTCTGGGAGAAGAACCTTTTCAAATATCCAGCCTAAACCTCCCCCAACTCAGCTTCAGGCCATTCCCTCAGGTCCTGTCACTGGTCACCACAGAGCAGAGATCAGTGCCTGCCCCTCCTCTTCCCCTCATGAGGAAGCTGTAACTGCAGTGAGGTCTCTCCTCAGTCTCCTCCAGGCTGAACAGACCAAGGGACCTCAGCTGCTCCTCACACAGCTTCCCCTCAAGGCCCCTCACCATCTTTGCTGCCTTCCTTTGGATGCTCTCTAAGAGCTCAGTGTCTTTATTATATGGTAGCCCCCAAACCTGCCCCCAGCACTCGAGGTGAGGCCACCCCAGTGCAGAACAGAGCAGGACAATCCTCTCCCTTGCCCGGCTGTGATGCCATGCCTGATACCCCCCGGGACAGAGCTGTCCCTTCTGGCTGCCAGGGCACTGCTGGCTCATGTTCAACTTGCTATCCTTCAGGACCCCCAGGTCCTTTTCTGTGGCATTGCTTTCCACCATCTCATTCCCCAGTCTGTACATTCATCTGGGGTTGTCCCATGCCAAGTGCAGAATCCACACTTACCATTAATAAATATGGTTGCTAATTGCCCAGCCCTCTGATTGTCTAGGTGATCCAACAGATTTCTGTTGCCTATTGCTCCTTGTGCCCAAAAATAATTTCTCTGCTTAACTGTTGTGCCCTTTGATATTTATTTTATCTGAAGTATAAATCATTCAATAACTCTAAAAATAATTTTGCTCTTATGTTTATCTTTATAGGTACTTTTTGTTCCACAAAGACATTTGGCGTGTGAATTTATGCCGTGTCATAATGATGGTCTCTATTTTCTCTTTTTTCCTTACAGTTCCTCATTTATCTTTTTTTCTTTTTGACTGCCAGTGAGCTTTGTAGAGCAGATTTTGAATACCTACCAACAGTGCCTCAGGAGTCTTTCTTAAGTGGTAATATACCCCAAGTTGAGTCTGTATGCTCTTTGTTTTCATGTAGCTTGTCACATTACATGAAATTTTGACACATCCAGGTAACCAAGGGCAACCACCAAACCAGGGCCGAAATGCAAAGAGTAGATTTATCTGGTTACCTCACAAACAACACTGGGCAGCACAGACACACAGGGACACGGCCTCTGTTTGGCTTAGTTCATCCTACAGAGGCAGGGGATTCACTGCCTGCCTCACTGGAACAAAAGGCTTTGGGCATGTCTGACAGTGTGCTGTGTTCTCTCCATGGGAATTCTTCCTCTAAAAACTGGCAACACTAGGCATGATAAATGGAGTTTTCCCATACTGACATTTTTAGCATTCCCAGCTGCAAGGTCACTTTGAATGAAACTATTCTGTCCTCCCTGACAAATCTTTCAGTTTTCACCCTTTTCTCCCAGCACAATGATTGACATTACTACGTAGCTGAACACTGTAAGCCTGTCTGAGACAATCCTAAAATCATTGATCATGGGAAATATGACAAGACCATATATTGAAGAAAATTGTAGGTGAAGTACTGCATTTTGCCAGAAATTGCATTGAAACCAGAAGTCTCTCACCACTCTGAACATAAGATTAACTTCAGAGGAACTAGGTACTTTTGGAGAAAAAAATTTCACAACATGTAGAATAATTCTTGGACCACTTCACTGATCTTCTGAAGGACATAAGGATGCACAACTCCTGGACAGTGCATTAAAAACTTTCAAAACCAGCTGTTGTGTTCTAGAGTAAAGCTCCAGAGTTGGGTATTTTTCCTCTGAACGGAGACAGCAGTGAGGAACATGGGGAGAGCAGACCCAGCACACTTTATAGTTGTGCATCTGTCTAAGCAAGTTGGTTTCCTGAACCCATTTCCATCAGCAGGATCTACTGACAATCAATTTCACTGTTCAGTATGGAAGGTATGGTCAAAATATATGTTCATTTTCTTCCTTCTAGTTCTGATATTATGACAAAATTGAATCATCATTCTATATTTAACTTCTTTATGTCTCTCCTGACTATTATGTTTTCATAGAGTCATGTCTTTTATAAGTTGAGGAGTCTTGGTATATATAGTGTCTCCTTGTTGGTTGAGCAGATGGTTCCTGCTTGTCATATTTCTCTGTTCCTTTCCTCAGTCAACCATATTCATTAAGAGATGATGGGAATCAAAACTGCATGAATGGCAGTTCTCTATATTTTTCAAGAGGATGCCTAACATCCTAGTCCTTATTTGACTAGCATTAACCTGATATTGCCTTAGATCTATTGATTATAACTCCAAAATCTCTTTCCTGAGTGGTAGCAGGTGCTTTACAGCTCATTAGGGATTTTCTGGAATTTTTTTCCCCTCATCACCTTCCTTTATTAAAAAAGAATTTATTCTGGGTTTTTTATTGGTAATCTTCTTTATTATAAGACATTCTCTGCAATGGTTTTCAATCAGCTTCTCTTTTTACCCTTCACACCATTTTCTTCATATCCAATCACTTTCTAGATCACTTTTGAAGGCACCAGGGTTAAGATACCTCAGCATAAATATCTATTTCTTTCCATTTTGAAAACTAATGCTTTATTCATGCCTTTTTTTTTGTCCTATGCTTTAATCTATTATTAGTTCATAAGAATGCCTTCCTTTTTACCCATGTCAATTAAAGACTTTTGTAAAAGACTTTTAAAGCCTTCACCCCTCCAAATTAGTGTCATTAGCTTGATCATATTCATCTACACCCTTCTCAGTTTCCTCAAAAAATGCCAACACATTTGTGGAGCATAAATATCCTGCTTGACTCTCCCATAGTGTATTATTTTTCTTAGATGCCTACTAGTTTTATTCTTCAGTATTGGTATAGCCAGTAAATTATTCAGATTTTCTTCTAGAGATTTTTTACATCATGTCAGGCTTTTCTGGTAAGTGATGTCTCTGGGACTCTATGAAACCCTTAGAGTTAGCATTACAATCTTCTGATATGAAGAATAATGTGAGAAACTACACATTGCTGTTAAATTTCAGTATTAGGCTAAAACTCTTGGCTGAATCCTGAGAAATGCTTCCTGTACTTCATATCAACTTTGTTCTGAAACAAAAATTTGTTTGGGATCCAACCTCAGATATGTCCCTGTAAAAAAAAAAAAATATTATTTCAGAGTGAACAGACACAAAAACCCTAAATTAGCTTCTCTATTATGGCCTCATTTCCTCCAAGAGCTTCTGATGTAGTTTGTTTCAAAAAGATGCCTAGGCTTCTATTTCCACTGCAAAACTAAAATACATTATTTCCAGTGAGAGGAATCAAGGAATAGAATATATTGGGAGGGTTACCCTGTTACGGTCAGT
The DNA here is from genome assembly GCA_013397095.1 of Sterrhoptilus dennistouni. Taxonomy (NCBI): domain Eukaryota; kingdom Metazoa; phylum Chordata; class Aves; order Passeriformes; family Zosteropidae; genus Sterrhoptilus; species Sterrhoptilus dennistouni. The sequence goes on along the minus strand of VWZU01011794.1, from coordinate 262,827 downwards.
ACCAAGGACATACATGCACTTTTGTGTTGTACCTACATTTGGAACACTGTGTAGGAGAAGGGTGTATGGCATAAAATGGGAAAGATGAGAAGTTTCATTCTATTCTTATTTTATACACACACAGGAGCAAATCTGGTAAAGCAGTTGAATAAAATCAGTATTGCAGCTAAGTCCAGACACTCAGAGAACACTCAGTGAAGGAGAAAAAGTCTATCTTGAGCAAGAAGCTGAGGAAATTCTTTTCTGCCACAAATGAAAGCCTTGCAATAGAGTTCTGCACTCTGCCGGATGAAGACTTTTTAATGAGATATTTTGTCAAACGGTTCTGGTTGATTGAGTCAGACTGAATACAGCCATGGAATTGTAGCTGCTTCACTGGGATTTTCATCAGAAGGTATTTGGGTGGCTCTAAAATAACTTTCACTCAGGGGTTGTGGCAATTGCACAGGATGCAGGAAATCTTCATGTTTATCCTTTGCTGTCCATAAAAGTTGCAAGTGAGTCAGTCCCATTGGGTGGACTTTGATCCATGAACTTCTCTCTCCACACTTAACTAAATAATCCTTGATAGGGAGAGAGAATGTTGATGTCTATAAATCATAGATGGGGGTCTGGACAATATGAAAATGCAGCACTGAGAGTGCTACTGAATTGTGGCTTTTGAGAATGAAAACCAGATATTCTGGAATGCTGTGTAGCTCTTCACCATCAAACAAAATTTAACATGAATTATTTAATTTGATCACAATCCAAGTTCCTACTTCTTAAAAAGAATTGAAAATCACTTTACTTTTTATACATCAGCAATCCAAAAACACCACAGAAATTTTTCTCAGATGTATTCTCCCTCCAGAACACATCCTTCCATATTCTGCCTTTCATGATGTGATGGTCTCAAAGAAACTTTGAATGGAGACAGTAAACCAGAAGATTGGGCTAGTTCATCAAACTTTCTAACCATACTTTTATCTGAATTTACATACCTGTCGAAAAACAAAGGATTTTGCAAACAGTGTGATGATGCTCCAGCCCAACCCTCCCAGTTAAATCTGCCCTCTGGTCCTCTGCTGTCGTCTCGCTTCCCTGCCTTTCAGGCAGGCCACTTGCTGCATGCCAGGGCAATTCTACAGGCTGAGTTGAGACATCTTTTACTTCCCTGTCCAGTGAGGCTTTATTGTGCAGCGAGAGAAAAGATCAGAGGAAGGCAGAGGATTTTTTGTTTTGGTTTTTGTGGGGCTTGTGGGATTTCGTTTAGTCTTAATGTTTAGCATACACAATTCTGGGATAACATTTTCAGGTCTATTTTCCAAATTCCTCTTGGGTGACTAGAGATAAAATAATTTATTAGTTCTTTATTCTAGTTCTATTCTGAGTACAAAAAACCCAAGTTGTGACACTCCAGCTTTGCCTGTATTACTGCTTCTTTCCTAACCTGATGCAGTATCAATGCAACTGACAAAATATTGTATGTATCTGTGCTGAGAGGTTTGACCTGAGGCTTGTCATCAAGTTCCTGAAGGCTTGATATAATTGACTATTTGGCTTTGACAGCCCTTTCCAGCAATGAACCCTGGGGACGAGGGTTCCCCACACCAGCACAACACTCAATTTCTTCCCCCTAGGCAAGAATTTAATGGATAATCTGAAGCAGGTTTCTTCCCAAAACATCTACTGAAACGTGTGTTTAAGATGAAGAAAGATTGGGGGACCCAAGTGCTCAAGATAAACACATAACAAAACATTTCTAACAATTCAAGAGCCCTTGATTATGCAGATGCCTACTAGCATGTCAAAAGAGTAACACCTATCCTAATAAAAATAAGGACAAAAAGTTATTCTTTAATTTGAACCCGACTTCCTGGCAAATTAATCTCTGTCAAGTAAATATCAAAACAGAGTAACTTTCTCTTGAACAATCTGAGCACTGCAGAAACCAGAGAAATTAAATTACAGATGTGGTCTGTGCAATGCAGACTCTAAAAAGCAATGTAAACACCATGCTTGGGAACCAAACATATGAACTAAGGCAGCAAAGGAAGCTGTGAATGTTTTCGCACTAAATCTTGCCTCTATCAAAAGCCTGAGTCAACATATCAAAGAAATCCCATTAGTACCAAAGCAAGAGCCTAGATACAGATCCAGTGAACTATGACTGGATTTTTTGCCTCTGCTTCAGGGATTTTTCTTCCATCTACAAATCACCGTGGATTTGTTTAACAGCAGGAACAGTTTGTTTAAAACCTCAGGTGTGCTTGATATTTTATTTTTCCTAAATCAGTTATAACCTCTACCTTTCTAAAGAAAAATTAATCCCAAGTAAAAAAAAAGCACAAGAGATAGAAGAACGTTATTTTTTTCCTGTTTATCTCTTTCTGTTCTGTTTAATCAAAAAAGTAGAAAAGTTCTGGGAACCTGCTCTTATGTTTACTTCTTATTTAAGGCTTGGGTTGAAAAAAATTGTTTTAAAATAAACTCAGGCAAAAACTTTTGAGAAGAGTTGAGAGTTTGTGCCATAATCAACAACCTCACTTCTGTTTAAAGCACAAAAGTGTTTTTCACCAGGCTTTCAGCCAAAGATAGCTAGCTCTTATTAATAACATATTCGTACTCTGGGAGAAATCCAGCCTAAGGGTCTGAGCTATAGAGGCACCGGTCACCTGCAGCTCTCATCAACTTCAATGGGAAGTAGATGTCTCTGCAGATCAGAATTTACTGGAACAGAATTTCAGCCTCAGGATAAAATGAGACTTTAAAAAGAAATTTAATTTACGGAGAGAAATATGACTGCTTGGGGTGGTTGCAAGCTGCTATGTAAGGATCTCTCCAAAGGCCCAAGATAGAGTTTGATGGAGTAATGGCAAGGGCATCTCTTTCTCTGGCTTCAACTCATATCGATTGTTACTCTCCTTAATTTAAAAACAACCAACCAACCAACTAAACCCCAAAACGAAACACCTTCACAACTGGAAGTGATTGATTCCAAAAGATACAGGAGGAAAATGAAAACTCCAATGGACTGTCAGGCATAATATGAATAGTATGACAGCTTTAGCACTCAGGAGTAGCCTAGGCTCCTTGTTTCTTGAATGATCTTTATGTAGCAGTTACTGCTGTAAAACAAAAATTACTTTTCTGAATGAAATATATAAAATTTCTTACAATAGTAAAAGAAAATTGTATTTGTGCACATAAACACCTGTTCTTGAATCTTTTAGGGAAAAGGAATTTAAGAGGACCCTTGTAAGAAAAGAAATGCAAAAGATGGCATGAAGCAAAAGGAACCTAAGTGTCAGAAATGAAACAGCTAGCAAAATAAAGTTCATTTCAAAGTCAACACCTAGATTACTTTCTCAGCAGATGGCTGTTTTGGGGACAATGATGATGGAGGCTCAAGGGTGGTTAGAAACTGAGTTAAGAAACAAGGCAGTGCTTATAGGGCATAAGGAGTAGACTTTCAGAAGTCCTGGACATTCACTTTTGTAAAACTAATTTCCACATTACTTCTGATTTCTCAAGAGGTTATGAACATATTGTTTTCTACTATTTATATCTTGAGTGTTTTTTGTCATGTGCCAAGTTATACATCTTGACTATCTGCAAAATTAGCATATGATATCAGTTGCGCTACTATTAAGCAAAAATATTTTGGAAATATCTTTTTCATGGAGTTTTGAGACTGTTTTCAAAAATAGGAACAGCAAAATTATTTTTAGCCTAAAGTGAAATAGAAGAAAACTGTGATATTTGATTGTTTTCTTTTCTCTGGGACAGATGTCCCTGCTCATAGCAGGAGTGTTGGAACTAGATGATCTTTAAGGTCCCTTCCAACCCAGGACATTCTATGATTCCATGATTCTTCAGAGTAGGCTGCTACCCAGTAGGCTGAGTAAGGATCCTTGACAATAAAGCTCCTTGATTTTGTAGCTATTTTCTTGGCCTGTCAAAAGTCCTAGCTAGCCAAATCCTTCCCGAGTCTTGAAGCTACCAGATCTTCCTTCTCCTGTTTTGTCACTGCTGCTGCTGATCTTAGGCAGAAGCCGAGGTGTAGCTTTGTATGGAATTACTGCATTGGGTTAGCAGCCTGAATCTGTTTTAGAAATCAGTAATTATGTCAAATCCACATTAATTTTAATAACGGGAGAAGGAAGGACGCAATTTGAACGCCTTTAAAGGCATGAGTTTAACTCTGTGAAGATTACCAAATGTTCAGGCAAACCAGTTCATGACTGATTTAATATCCTTATATTTCTCCAACAACCATTTTACCCCTAGAGTAAGNATTCAGGGACTTTTTAAAAAATTCAACTTTTTTTTTTTTTTTTTTTTTTTTTTTTTTTTTTAAGCCAGATTTTTTTGTCAGTTCTTGGTCTATGGCTTCTGCTCTAAAACCGAGTTGAAGAAAGAACAGGCAAAGCCAAAGAAGGGACTGACAGAGCACAAGGCCTGTTCACATAAAAATTTATTTGGGTCATGCTTACAGAGTATTTTCTGATTAGGGTGAGAATTAAGAGAAGAAAACACATAGAATCACAGTATTACTAAGTTTGGAAAAGACCTCTAGGATCACACGTTGAATCCAATCTGTCTCTAAACTCTGAGCAGAGCTGCGGATGGACATTAAATGAGGTTTGCTCACCTTTTCCTGCTGAATATGGTTACCTTGACAGTGGAGATACCTGAACCCTGGTCAGTCTTTCTCCAGAAAACTAGTTAAAGCACAGCACTATTGAGTAATTAATTCCCAGTAACCTGGTGGTTAGGAAAGGTAGGACCATGGGGTTAAATATCCTTAAGTGGGAGAGGGAAGAAACTTGTAGTTCTATCTGGCTTTTGGTCCCCGATTCACTGTCACTAGTGTCACAGGTGAGTTTTTGTGAGCATCTAGGCTGTCATTTTCTTCACTGATTTGGCAAGGACATAATCTTAAAAGTCAGTTACTTAGCAAGTCCTGTATGTAATAACTCTCAAGCAGTTCTGAGTAGCAAGAGACATTGTGTTGTTCCCTGTTATCTTCTTCCAACAAATAGTAAACTCAACCAGCATGACAAGCTTGCATTCATTATTGCAATTATAAAATACCTCCATTTATTTAGTATTAAACTTCGTACCATGGTGCTAGAGTACCCTGCTTGCTACACCTGACCTAAGGACATCAATACATCAAGGCCTGGTGGTAACAAGCAAAGCACCAAGATTCTTGCAAAAATGAGCTAAATTTTTGTACATATATAAGGGATGTAGTACACCAGCTGTGCAGCAGTGCAGTCACTATTCTACTAGGAAAGAGAGGCAACACGGACTGACTCAGGTGAAATGGAAAGAGAAGATGAGAGAGAAGCAGGAGTTTTAAATAAACTTCTCAGCCCACACCTGCTGTATGACTTCAGGCTATTCATATCTTTTCTTTCTTTCTTGGTCACAGAAGGATGTACAGTTCTAGGGATCCAAACCAATTTGTTAAGCATTTGTGCAGTGCATGGATATGGGCGCCCAGTTTGCACCTGGAGTGTCTCAGTCCTTAGTGAAAATACAGCAATTAATAAGCCTTCTGTTTGTCTGTTTCCAAATTTAAGTTCTAGCCCAAAGATTGTCTACTCTGACTTTTTTTCGCTCTTCTCTGTCAGCTTGAAGCCTAAATCATTAATTTTGAGCCATGTAACTTTTCTCATTAGAAAGAAAACTCTATCACCAGCCCCTGCGTTTTCAAAGGTCCTGAATGTAATCATCTCCAGTAATTAGATCTAAGGACAGAACACTTGGGACTCTGCAATTCATGAAACTTTCAATATGTTTCAAATCATAATTTACCCAGCTTTTAAAATGATGACATTTTCAAATGTATATGAATTAATTTAAAGGCCTCATTGGGCCTTTAATTTAAGAAGAGCAACAAAATAATCCATTGCTCACCTGGTGCCGTATCACAAGACTTGCTAAGGGACACAGGGATTTCTTCGGTAATGTAGGGATGGATAATGACAGGAAAGCAAAAGCATTTGAACACAATAATTAGCAGAATTTTCTTATTGATTGGTAACTTTAAATCAGTTAACTCCGGCATCCAAGGTGGAAACTATGTGCCTGATGTAGCCTGGGCACTTCCATGGGTACCATCTCCTGTGGAGTCACTTGTGGGTATAACAAGACACATCTTTGGGGACAATCAGTGTAATGTTGTTCTTTGCTATCAATTCACCTCTAATTGTGAAACCTTGAGAAAGCAATTCCTTCATCAAGTTTGGTTGAGCTTAGACAGCAGGTTCAAACAGTAAGGAGGGCAGTAGGATCAGATGGGTATGAATTATGCATGAAGTGTCATTGCAAAAGCTTCATTTTTTACAAACCGGATAGTAATAATGAGGGAAAAAAAGGGGACTAAAAAAAGGAAAAGTTTGAAGATGTCTTCTGGAAAGAATATGTATCATTGGGGCCTTTGTATCTACGAGTTTATGCTCAGTAAGTTTTGGAGAATATTGCTTGTCTCGATGATGATTCTCTGAGGCTGCAGACTGTTAAGATTTGGGGGGGAGTTGTGGTTTTGTATTTTGGTTTCTTGTTGGTTTGTTTTTTGGTGTGGGTTTTGTTGTGGTTTTGGTGGGTTTTGTTTTTGGGTTTTTTTTGGGGGGGGTTGTTTTTTGTTGTTGTTGTCGTTGGTTGGTTGGTTGGGTTTGTTATTTTTGAGTGTTTTTTTTATTCTATAGGATCAAGTGCCTGGAGGTTATACTCTATTCCTATAAACCTGGGGAAGGGGGAGGCTTTTGCACAGATATTGTGAATTATTTACCTTTCCAGTTCTTGATACAGGAAACAATATCATTATTTTTAAGGATTTGTCTTGGTAGAGGACAAGAGTTTATAACTAACAACGCTATAATAAATGGTTTTACTCTATGCTAACAATATTAACATAGTATTTAAATAAGAACAATGTGTTTAAATATATTTTCATGTCATATACATACATATTTTAGAAAATACCTATGTTGTTTTTCAAATAGTTCAACATAAAACAAATACTAAACACTAAAATTCACATTACTGAAGTTCCAAAGAAAGTTAGAGAATGGAAATAAATTTTGGTATGAGTTACAGTGCTAAATCTTCTAAATCTTCGTGTAAGGTACATAAGCTGGTTCTTTTTTTTTTTTTTTTTTTTTTTTTTTTTTTTTTTTTTTTCAATTCCATTTGTTCATTAAGTTTAGGTCAATCCTTAATACAATAAAAGTCAAATAAAAGTCAAGAAATCCTGAGAGAACTGGAGAGAGAGCAAAGCTGGGTTTTTGATTTTAGGAGGTTGTTTTTCTCTAATAATGCTAAAGAGCAATGGAAGGATGAGATCTATTAAATGAAAACAACATTTTTATGTGGAACCAATTTTTTTAATAAGCCTTGTGATAATTGATATTGTCTTCATTAAGGAAGCTTACTGTGAACAAAAATGTATCTAGAGAAACTTAAATATTATAAATAAATAAAACAATAATCATAAATAATAATGGGAAAAGTAATAATGATCTGTAATTTTAATTTGTAATCTGAATTTCAGATTCTCTGTGAAGAGACCTAAACACAAGTCTAAGAAATACTTTGTTCACTTTTCCAAAACCATGACAAGGTAAAAAACTAAAAAACATTGGTAGTGCATCCTTTGGCTTTGCAAAATAGAAGAACAAGGTAAAGTATTAAGACTTGTTTATACAAAAGATTGTGTATTTAAATGTTTCATGTTATTTTGTGCACATCCATATGTATGTACATGCAAAAATGTTTTATCTCTCTTTGAGAAAAAAAAAGACATAAATCTAAAATAACTTCTGAGCCATGATTAACATCCATTTACCCTAGGCTATTGAAATTATGGTGAAAATAGGAACATCAAAATTCATTTAACAATATATCTTATGTCCTGTAATTACATGCACAAAACACTGCACTTTGAATAGAGAATTATTTTCTCCTCAGAATGAGCCCATATGCACAGGTCCTGAATTACATCCTCCTTGCTCTCCAAAGGTTTCACTATGCAATTTAAAATATTATTTAACTATTATGATTAAGATGGTAATAACATTTTTCTGAAGTTTATATTGCCAAAATCTCTATTAGAGATGCAACAACAATGTAAAAATAGAAAAATTATTAAAAGTAGTGGAACTTGTAGACATCTCATATACAAAAAGGCAATCTCTATTTCCCTCCAAGGCAAAATATGTGCATCAAAATCTCTGCAGAGCTTGCAGGGCAAAGAAATTTCTATTTTCAAACAGATTTTCAGAGTTTTTTTTTAACAAAACCAGTCTTCTTTCCAACATTTTGAAACAAGCTTCATTATAGGTACCTTTACTTAGGATATTTTAGATTGAATTAAGTCATTTGTTTTTATTTGTCATGATTTAACTCCAGATGTAATCTCAGCCCCATGCAGTCACTTGTTCCCTCACTGCTGGGGTGGTGGGGAGAATTGAAAAAGTGACAAAATTCACAGGTTGAGATAAAGACAGTTTAATAGGTAAAGCAAAAGCAACACACATAAGCAAAGCAAAACAAGGAATTCATTCACTCCTTCCCATGGGCAGGCGGATGTTCAGCCACCCTCATTGGAAGCATGGCTCCACCACATGCAATGGTGACTTGAGAAGACAAACTCCAGACTTATTCTTCATCACTCTTCATTATTCCTCCCCCGGCTTTACACTCTAGCCATGATGCCATACAGTGTGGAATAGGGTCAGTTGGGACCAGCTGATGTGGCTGTGTCCCCTCCCAGCTTCTTAAACCCTCAGCCCCCTTGCTGCTTGGGTGGGGTGAGAACCAGAAAAGGTCTTGACTCTGTGCAAGCACTGCTCAGCTAAAATGAAAATTTCCCTGAATTATCAACACTGTTTTCGGTACAAATCAAAACCACCTACTGTGAAGCAAATTAACACCACCCCAGTTAAAACCAGCACAGCATTAGATTTACATTTTCCTTAATAATGAGACAAATCATAAGCTAAAGGGGAGTTCCTAGAACATAAACCAGTAACAGCAAAAATCTTGTTACAAAGATGTTTTCTAAACCTACGACTTCTAAAGTTCAAATCTCCCCTTGGTCTACAGAGTTGGGTATTTTGGTGGGGGTTTTTTGTTGTTGTTGTTGTTGGGGGGTTTGGGGGGGTTTTGGGGGATTTTGGGGGGGTTTGTTTTGGGTTTTTTGTTTGCTTGTTTTTGTATTACAGGTAATAAGCAAAACCTAAATGAAAAATTCATTATTATTTATTTCCCAGCATGAAAAGTGTGATTTACAGGAGAGTAGGAGCACATTGAAGATCCTAAACTGTAAATGACGGAGGGGGGTTAAGTTTTCATGAACACAAAGCAAAAAAATAATATTATAACATATCAACATTTGTGAAAAAATTAAATAATTTAAAAACAATTAATGAAGACAATTGTAAGTACAACTTGTTGCAATACTGTGTAATACTTCTTCAATAATTACTTATTAGAACTAAAGAGACATCAGAAAAGTGAAAAAGTATGAACAGGAACGTGTCTTGAGTATCCTTTGACAAGTGGCATAAAGAAAACAAGAAATAAAAATGAAAAGATGAAAGCTAACCTACTTTCAAAATAGTTATGGAAGCTTGTTTTTCTTTATTTATTAAGAGTTGTTTAAACTGCTTATTCATAATTGAGCCTTTCAAATGCACATGATTTGTTAGAGTAATATGTACTTCAGCTTTGTCTTTCTTTCTGTCTTCAGTCTGACTGCTATTTGAAGGCCTTTTTTTATATGGCTGGACTAATGTTATTGCACAAATTGTCACCTTTTGAAGGCTGCGATTTCAACCTGCCTGAACAACTGCCACTTTAGCACCACAACAAAAAAAAATACCTTTCATGTAACAACTCCCTTCCTTTCAGAAGGAGTAATGAAACAAAGCAAAATAAAAAGGCACAACCATCCCTTTTCCCAGAGGAGTCATGCTTTGGGGACATCTCCTCCCTTCTCACCTTCCAGAGTTTCAGAGCTGCTGCACCGACAGGGGCACTGCACTGCTCCCCCTGAGCACGCCCTCTCCTCGCCCTGGGCTCTGCAGATCATCCAAATCTAAAGCCAACCTCGCTGTTGTGTGGGGCTTTCCAACACCCACACCCCCTCCCCACTTGCACTGGGACTCCTCTTCTGCTCTCCCTGCCCTGCCCAGCTTTCCAGGGTCCCATGGAGCTTCTTCCTCTTTTCTCTCTGAGTCTCCTCACTGGAGGCAGGAGACACTTCCTTCAATAAAATGGTCCTTGCATGAGGACACATGAAGGGATTGCATGTTTCAGGTGATTCCCTGGAGCACAGGGTTGCACGTCTACACTGCATGTGCATATCCAAGATTTCATCAATACATTAGGCTAAAGCTGGTTGTCTTCAGTACTCTCAGATGTCCAGATCATGTCTGCCTAGCTGTGATATTTATGTTGTAATTACCCAGTCAGAGGACCAATTTTAACTTGGTAGAAGATCCTACATTTCAAATCTTCTTATTAATACAAAGGTCACTCTTAAAAAATATTCATCAAAATTTCTGTACCCCTGATCTACAGGAGTAGATGCTTAATTATTTTTGACTGATATCCAGTTATCTTCAGCATGGATGTCCACTCTCACTGTCTTGAGTCTGGTCTAATGGAAATAGTCAGCCTAAGTTATTCCTTGCCAGAACAATTTTAATTTCAACTACTTTTGTTTTCCATTCAACTGCATCCTATAAAATTAGGCTAATTCTTAGTAAAACTAAGCTAAAACAGTGAGAACTGTTTTCTGAATTACTGGATGCTGAAGATCTCAGATTTTTTTCCAAAGTTTCACCTGGGAGCGCATGAAAATGTCAGAACGATAAATTGGCTTCTCTCTGCTCTTTATCACAGACGTAGCACTGCCTTCCCAAGGCCCTTACTTTCCTCTGTCTTGCTCTAGCCACAAGCAGCTGCTGAACAGCTCACTGGCTTTTGAACTCAAAAGTATATCTGTCATTCAAGTTCCTCTATAATTGGCCATGGGGTGTACTGGTTGCTCACCCCAAGTCAGGGTTTAAACTATGTAAGGCATAAAATGTTTTAGGTTTAGATATGGAAAAGATTGAATTCTTTATTCAGAGGTAATGAGATGGTAATTTGAAAGGAAGTACTTAATTATTATTAGTCAGATAAGGAGAAAAGTCTTTCTTAACTCCTTCGGAATTTGTCTGGAAACCCTCTAGCAATATGGATTTTCATTTTATTAGTGAGACCTATGGAAAAACTTGACTTCTTCATATTCTTCAAAACTTAAGGCTTCTATTTTAAAGTTTCAGAGAATCAAAGCATTATTTAGCTGGTGAACATCTGATTGGAAGATATGAGGTCGTTTCAAGAGAAATAGTTTTGAAAATTAGACAGGAGTCAATACTTTTTAATAGCAACAAGCCAGCAGCCAAGAGGGTTTAGTACCTGCATCCCCTTGTGGAGGAATTTAAGTATCTGGGTTGTCACAAATAACAGGCACTCAGGAAGGTACTTAACAATGAAACATTAGTATCCAGCAGATTTTCATTGCTCACTTGAGTACTGATATTGCAGTGCTACCATTTCAATG
>VWZU01011794.1:232692-249734 GCA_013397095.1 Sterrhoptilus dennistouni | reverse complement strand
GCGGTGCCCCGCGGTGCCCTCGCCCAGGGCCGGGAAGGGGAGAAAAGAGCAGCTTTTCAATGGCTTTGAGGAGCGGTACCGCGGAGGTTGTGCCGGGAGGCTGCAGCAGCGTCGCTTGTCGTGGCCAGAGTAGTGTACGTATTGTGGTTTGGGGTTTTTTGGTGTGTGGTTTGTTGTTTTTTTTCTATTTGGCGTGCAGTGTTTGAGGGAGAGGAGCCGGCGGGAGCGCCGCCGAACTCCTGGAGGATGCGGGTTCAATGAGCCTCGGCTGCGGAAACTCGGAGCGGCTCTGCCTTGTCTCAAGAACACGGGCAGGAAAAGGTGCTGGTGTGTGCTGGGTTGGGTAGTTCGGAAGGGAGGTAGTCTGTCTCTGCTCGCTTTAACGCGCTCGGTTTTAGTTGTCTGTAACAGAACCGCGCTCGCCGGCAGGTGTTTAGACAAAACCCAAACCAGCGTACTCAGACTCAATAAGAGGTTAATGAGAATCACCGTGGGTGCAGACAGGGAATAGCGCTCGGTGGATAATTTCTATTCCGAACCCTGATGGATTTTGGGGAGCTTCATTTAATTCATCGGGCGTCCGTCCTCTTCACGCGTTGTCATTTGAAAGTTAAAAATAACTCCCGAGCGCTGTGAGTTTTGCCCGCACCTGCCTTTGCCAGCGCCGATCCCCGGAGTTGTGCGTGGGGCTCTCCTGGAGCCTCAGCCGCCCGGCCCTTGTCCAGAGCCCCGCTATTTATGAGCCTTGGCAGAGCGGGGGAGGAGGAGGAGGGCTGCAGCAGCAGCCTCTTTGCCTTTTGCATAAACTACCCAGGCAGGTTGCATATTGTTTGAGATGTTGCATCGGTGGAGGCGAGGCGGGGTGCGGGGGGGAAGAAGTGCAGAAGCTGAAGTATTCCTAATCCTTCTTTTCCTAGGGACTGTGGATCTACGAAGCGCTTCCCTCCGATGTGAATGCAGTGTCCCCTGTGGGATGCAGTAGGTGATGCCCAGCTCTACTGCAATGGCAATTGGAGCTCTCTCTAGTTCTCTCCTCGTAACCTGCTGCCTCATGGTTGCCCTCTGTAGCTCCACCGTACCCGTACAAAAACTGGCCAAGGCTCAAGACAAACAGGAGATAAAGGCGAGCCAGGAAAAGAGGGATCACACGTCTACAAGGGACAGCCAGACAGGTCCGGGGAAAATGAATGAGATCGGCAGGAGCGGGAGGGAGGAGGGGAGCAGGGACTGGAAGAGCAAAGGAAACAGGAACTACTCGAACAAGGAGTCCTGGACTAAGCAAAAGCAGGCTTGGAACAGCCAGGGGACGAGCAGTAAATCTGGAAGCATTCAAGTGCAAGAGCAGAGGGATGCTGCTGCTGAGGACCCTCAGGTGGCCGAAGAAGATTCATCCCTGCCGGCCTCTGTTCCCAGCGCCACCGCCGAGCCCCCGGAGGAGTACGCCTACCCCGACTACCGCGGCAAGGGCTGCGTGGACGAGAGCGGCTTCGTCTACGCCATCGGGGAGAAGTTCGCGCCGGGCCCCTCCGCCTGCCCCTGCCTCTGCACTGAGGAGGGCCCGCTGTGTATCCAGCCCGAGTGCCCCAGGCTCCACCCTCGCTGCATCCATGTGGACACCACGCAGTGCTGCCCGCAGTGCAAGGAGAGGAAGAACTACTGCGAGTTCCGAGGGAAAACATACCAGACCCTAGAGGAATTCATGGTAAGGAATGAAGCCAAAAAGTCATTTCGTGGGTTATTCTCTTGTTTAAAGTGGGATTATGATCTTTAACTGCTTTCTTAGAGGGTGTTCTGTGTCTCCCCCTCCTCTTTCCATTCTTGTGTTAATATTACTTTTGCAGTCCTGTGAAATATTCCCCTTAAACATGACCTTTCTTGCTCTGTGGAACTCTTAATATTTTTAAACGAGGGTGCTGATCTTTATTAATTCCTTTGGTATTTACAGTGAAAAATGCTACTTGGAAGGATGCCGCTCAGTGGTGTTACGGATTTTGTGAAAATTTTCAGCAATACATTTGTTTCCTTATTTAACTATTTATTAACTGGTAAACTTCTGCCTTTTAGTGATCAAGCAGGGTTTTGTGGGCTGACTTCTATTCCTAGTAATCAGTCTGTAGTGATCCCTTCTTTTTTAACAGTCATTTTTTTTTCCTTTTTAACTATTTAGGTAGTGCTGCCAAGGTTGCATAATGTTTGCTTTCTATGAATGGCTATAGGCCTTCTTTTTAATCATAGCATGGTTTGCTGTCTAGATTGCAGTGATACCTAAAGAAAGGACTTGAAAAGCTTCATGTTCAGGGAAATCCTTTTAGCATTGTTGTGCAAGGTCATTACCATTGGAAATGCAAGATATTACAGATATTACTCAAAAGTTTTGGAGTTGGGGCCAGTTTTCTGGTTGTTGACCTTGTCTTTTTCCATTTAGAGTTTTATTGTGGTTGAGACCTGTGACCAGGCTCTAAGAATGGCTTGTCAATTTCCTTGTGAATGGCTGTTAGATACAGGGCTGTTCCAAACCTGATTTCTGAATACACCAGAGAGTTTCATGCTGAATATATTGAGAGGGGTATGAAATATAATTCAAGGTTCTGGAAGCTGAACCCCTCTCAGGATGGAGGAAAAGAAAATGTATTTTTGAAGGCTGAAAGTAGGTTGCCACCTTTGCTCTCTTGTATTTGCATTATCCTGAAAACTTAGCTTTGGTTCATAATGTCTTTCCACAATCTTCAGTTTAAGAGAAAATGATTAACAGAGCAGAGCTACTTTCTCCATAATAAGTAAGAACGTTGTCATTTGCTCTTTTTAGGCAGTAAGGTGCAGAGCACTGGTGAATTGAAAGGTGTGGCAGAAAACATTGTATCATCCTCCCTTTTCCATGTCATCCTCAAGGATTGCATTCAACTTCGGGGTGGCAGTTTTCTACTTAAGAGGGAGCCGCTACTTTAACAGCAGCTAGTTGGTGTGACCTTTTCAGAGGTGGCTTGTAAGATCATTTCTTTCCCAGCAAACTTAATTATTGAGGGGTTGGCCAAAAGATGGAGCTTCTCCACACTTTCTCCATAGGTCAGCATCTTAAAGACTTCTTCATGCTTTTCATTCACATTCTTCTACAGAGTTCGATTTCTTAGCCTTTTTCTGTAGTGGTGTTGTATTAATGGCTGTAAAACAAGCCTAAAATACTGTGTTAAGCGTGTAGTGAGCATAGAACCTTAATGTTCCCTGGTACATTTGAATGTGGCTGACAGTCTTGGTAAAAATGGAGTGTTGAACAGTGACATTTACAAACAGGATCTGAAAAGATTTTGGGTTTCAGCTTTCTTTTTAATTCCATTCAGCTTTTAGCCCTTGTCTTCATATCTTCCTCTATGAAACATTGGTTCCCTTACTGCTTTGTTTTACCCAGCTTTGGACACACAAATGAGAAGGGATGACTGCCCAGGACAAGCAAGGAAAGTTATTGACACAATTAGGCAGTGGAACTGCAGCCTGATTATTTTCCTATGTGAGAACCTTGGTTTTTAGTTGAGCTTCAATATTGGTTCCAATATTGTGAGCACAAGCTGTAAATGCAGCTGTTTGCCCAGGCCCCTGCAATCAGTGGAGATTTCTGGCAACACAAGGTGCAGATGTAGTCAGATTCCTGCTGCTCAGTGGATGGAAGCAATTGCAAAATGCAAGCAACTGCACAGTTTCAAAGGTAATTTTCTGAGTTTAAAGTTGATGGTCTTAGAGACATTGCTAATATGCTATCTCTTTATTCAGGTCAGGGAAGAAGTTATAAATGGATAGTGATGTGATTTTTCTCTATGTCTGTACCTACTGTTTGTGGCAAAGAGTACCAGACATCAATGAAGGAAGGAAAAGTTGACCTCCTAACATTTAAGTGAGACTTTTTGCAGAAACATTTATGTATAGATGTGTAATCATACATTTTGAATCTGCTTATATAAAATTCCTGTATGGCTTGGCATGGCAAAGAATTGCCCTGACTGGAGCCAGAAGCTGCCAGGGAATTTGAGGTTTGATGTGTTTCTTTGATTTGCAGTCTGTCCTTCAGGCTTTGCTTGTGTGTGCATGTATGCATTTTTGTGTTTTCAAAATGGACATGGATGTCAGCACAACACAACTTGGGTGTAAGGAAAGGA
The DNA here is from genome assembly GCA_013397095.1 of Sterrhoptilus dennistouni. Taxonomy (NCBI): domain Eukaryota; kingdom Metazoa; phylum Chordata; class Aves; order Passeriformes; family Zosteropidae; genus Sterrhoptilus; species Sterrhoptilus dennistouni. Next base: position 245,589 of record VWZU01011794.1, on the reverse strand, counting down.
TGAGGTCTCATAAAGCTGCTTCCATCAGCACCACTCTGGGCACCGGTGGGTATTGTGAGGCAGAACAGCAGTGTTATCACAACGTCCATATTGGTGGAATTGGTAGCAAAATGTTTGGTGAAATGCAGTGAAGATGGAGGTTTCTAAAGCACGTGGTCCAAATCTTCCAAGTAAGATTTGAAAATGAAGGCTGATGTAGAAAGTCTTACAAGGACCAGGAATTATTTCCAGAAGTGCAATATTTTGGAAAAGACCTGTAATTTAGTAAGCTGTTGCTTTGTGTCTTTTAGAATTTCCTTGCTACCACTAATAGTATTTTTTGTGGGTAAATTACTTGGAAATCTAGAAGTAAACAAACCCAAATGAGTTTTGAAAGATCTGGGGTATTTTGAAGGCACAGAGGAATAAAGCATGGCTGGTATGTTTATTAATGTCAGTGTAACCCCATTTATGTTCTCCTGAGTTGTGTCAGTGGCAAGAAAATTTTAGTAAAAAATTCCAGCATGAAAGAAATTAAATTTGGGATTATGACTGATTTCTTTTTTCTTATAATTTAGGTATTTTGAGAGCTTAAGGAACCAAATGTAGATTGTATATCTGTTTTTAATCCAGCTTTTTTGTTGGCTTTATTTTGATTTTTTTTTTGGTTTGTAATTAAAGTTGGACATGTGGTAGGAGAAAGCTCAAGTTACTTTGGGCTACAAATGATTTTTCACTTCTTAATTATGACGATTTACATTAAGCTGCTGGACACCTATTACCCTTACTAAGCTGCAGCTTTCTTCACACCCCACTAGTGGAAAACCCAGCAGTTTACACAGTAGTGTATTTGCTCTTTTACAGTGCCTGCAATTCCTATACCTCTGCTCATAAATTTCCCTTTAAACAATTTTAAAGGACTAGGGGGTTTTGCCATCCGTAATCTATTTTCTGCAGGTTTTGTGGCTGCCTGGTGAATACATGAGACTTCCATTGCCTCTTGTTGTCTTCCTGCATTTTTTTCATAGGCAGAGGTGCTGCTTCTATAGAGCTAACAGCTTCATCTGTAGAGCATGGAGACATGGTACCATTAGTCATCAGAGAGAGATTGATAGCTGGTATTATTTCCAGTCTGGCCTGGTGATGTCAGAAGTGCTGAGTGTGAGTGTGTGAGTGCTGCTGAGCTGGTTGCTCCACACAGGAACAAGAGGGATGCTCCTTGCATTGGCTGCCACTAGGAACTGTGCTGCAGGGAATGCACTGGCATTGCGTGAGTAGAGAGGGGAAATGAAGGACCAAATGTGTCTTTTCATTCTGATTTGTTTAGCTGCTGTTACATACAAGCACTGTCTTGTTGTCTCTCTCTCTAGAGATAATCATGTCTCCAAGTATTGAGCTGCCATTAAGGTGCAGAAAGTGGGGCTTTTCTACAGTTCCTGCTGTATCCTGATGATCAGTAAAAAGCAATGTGCTATTGTATAGTCCAAAGATGGACAGATAATGGCTGACAGTGATACCATTTTAGCAGCCACTGTGGTTTACTTGCATGCCTGAGAAGAGCTTTGCAGGAATAAGCTCATGGAGACCTTCCTTTTTGCTGCTGCCATTACTCAGGTTGGTGGGTTGTACAGATGACAGTACTTACCAAGGGTGTACTATAAGTACTCCCCTGAAATCCCTATTACACTAGAAGTGTCTTCATTACTGCAGTATCACATTAACAGTGCACTCTGTTCATGAAAGATGTGGTCTTCAGGTGTATGTGTTGTACAGACCAGAAATCTGTATCATGAATCATCATTATTAGATAAGGATTAGATCAGTTTTGTTTCTCAATCAATAGTAAATGACTTATTTTTCTGAAAATTTCAGCCTTTGTCAAATCTGAAATCTAGTAAACTTATAAAATTAGAATATGCTTTATTTTACAGAGGAGAGATTATAGGAATAATATTTGTGTGCTGCCTTGTTTCCTGATTGTCATCAGATACTCTAGTTTTTACACCCCTTCCAATATTGAATATTGAACACAGCTACTAAACAGTGTCCTGGACTGAGGAATGTCTGTTGTGGTGGCTACTGATCTCATTCAACTTTGATAGTTGGCAAATCTGCATCTTTTCCAAGTCATGGCAAAAAGTGTTAAATTTGATTGAAAGCTGAAGGTTTGTCTTGTTGATCCTGATCTTTGGAACTGAGTGCTGCTATCTTTTTTCAGGTAGGATTATATATTGCATGATATTTCTTATATTAAAAATAATATTAAAAAATCTGTCCTACTTAAACCCCATGTTTTTATAATTTAATAAGTATTGTTTCTAGATATAACTCTATAAGGAAGGATTCTTATTATTGCCTTAATACTTAGGAGCTCAGGTTTGCTGACACTTAAAACTTCATGTGTGGTTCAAGTGATTACTTGAAATACCTGAGCCTTTCAACTCTGAGCACTGGATCAGAAACCTCCTCGTCTGCCTACACTCCACTTCTGGAAGTGAACGTGACAGTTTAAAAACAATTACTGGACCAAGTTGTCCCAAAGTCTGTAATAAAGATCTTCTGCACTGGGCTGTCAGCCTCAGTGTGGGATTTCATAAACATATGCCATGGTGTTATCCTTGGTAAAGCAAAGATAAAACACAAAATGAGTAGCTAGCAAAGGAAACCTGAAATAAATAATAGTAATAAAAGCAGAAAGCAACACAGCAGGAGACCCTATTTAGGCTTTCTAAGCAGAGGGGAGGGCGTGAAAGATATGTGAGTGCATAAGCAAATAAAAGCCTTGGCAGGTGGGAAGGGAAGTAGCAAAGCATGAATGAGCATTTAGTTTGAGATGATGCTTTGCAAGCATCAGCGTGTTTGAACTTTAGAAGTGAGAAGGATGTGAGAGGCAAGCAAGCAGAGAATGGATTTGAGGAAAAAATGTGATAGACTGCCTAAAAAATAGGGAGAAGAAGCAGATGATCTGCAAGTTAGACATCTGAGTGATTCTTCATAGTGAATAATTATTTTCTTTTTTAGGTTTTATTGGTTTTTTGTTCTTACTGGAGAAGTGCAATGGGGGATCATCTGCATCAGCTGGAATTGAATGAAAAAGGGTCCATAAAAAGAACAACGTCCTACTTAAGTAAATCAATATCTTCACAGATTATAGATTATCACTATTATCACTAATAATAACGTTCAGCTGCATTTTTATCCTGTGTTCTGAGCATGGGTAACCCCATGGGGTTTTTTCAAGGGCAGCAATGAGATCTACAGTACAGCACTTATTGCTCTTCACATCCTTGCTTCCCTCTATCTGGTGTGGTATGAAGATGTCAGCAGTGTAAGTGTGATGTGCCTGGTCAGGAATGCTGAGGGGACAGCTGGAATTGTACATGGGGCAAATGCAGACATTTCAAAGTCCATTTTTTACTGAAGAGAGTCTTAGTACTCTTTTGTTGGGAATTAATTTCTTTGAAGCAGGTCTTTTATGTAACCATCTCATGGTATTCATATTCTGTAAGAGTTCTTCAAACCCAGTAACATTTCACTAGGTATAAAGGATTACCTGTATTTCTCTTCACCTGTTTCTTTGAATTTCAACTTCCTTTCTGAAAGTTACAAGTATTAGAAGAGTTGTTCAAAAACAATTAACCTATGGGAAATACCTGAGTTCAAAAGGATTCGTTTTTTTCTTGACCTCTCTTTAAAAAAGATAATTTTCAATAAAATGTAACTTCTTGCTACCAAAATACTTTCAAACCTGAAAAAATTACAGTACAGATTTCCATTAAAAGAAGATTTAAACTTCATTTAGCAAAACTTTTCTTCTTAAAATACGTTTTTTCTCTTTAAAATATTTTTGAACCTCTAATAGAACTAAAGTACATTATGAACTTGATTTTCAGGAAGTTCATTAGAAATTCAGTAAGGTAGTTTTTTGTTTTATTTGTATTATGAGTCTTCACTGTTCTTGTTTTCAACATCCCTCTGACTTTCCCATTCGGTGTGTAGGTTCAGAGAAGAACTTTCTTATTTTGGTTTCCTTTTCCTGCTGTGATTCCATAATTTTGCAGGAGTCCAGTCTTGCTTTCTGCCTTTTTTAGGCCACAAAACCCATTTGTTTTAGAGCGGAGAGAAAAAAGATGTGAAGGAGAGAACATTGCAGATGAGAAGGTGGGCACTGCACGCTCCAGGAGTGCCTGAAGTGAAGCAGTTAAAGGGTGACTGACTGGGTTTGTGTTTCAGGTTTCTCCGTGTGAAAGGTGTCGCTGTGAAGCCAATGGCGAGGTGCTGTGCACGGTCTCCGCCTGTCCCCAGACCGAGTGTGTGGATCCGGTGTATGAGCCTGACCAGTGCTGTCCCATCTGCAAAAACGGTGAGTGATGCCTGCCAAACTAGGAGGAGGCCTCTGTTGGAAAGATCCATGCTGCTCTGTTCTGCTTTTGAAAAATAATTCAGATTTTTTTTTCCTCAAATGGAGATGGCAAAGAGTTGTGTGTGGATGGTGTAATCCTGTTGTGAGGAATCAGATCTCCATTGACTGGGGTGTGCTCAATTATGACCTACAGGGATTTTTATTACTACTGGGATATTAATACCCGCTGTTCATGTATTTCTTGGATATATAATTTGCCCAAACTCATTGTGGCTTGTTTTATATAGGCACACAAAATGGAACTCAGACTCTTCATATTATCCACCTTTCAACATGAGCAGGAAAAGCTACTTTTGTTCTCCATTCATATTTGTTTCCCTTTCAGATATTCTTCTACTTTTTTTTTCCTTAAGGCAAATCAAATGTACCTTATTGAGCTCATCTAATTTTCATAACTAAATGAATTAAACTCCCAAGTTTAATTGAATATTTTTTGTAACTAAATTAGATAGAAAGTCTCTCTACTCCCAGCAAGGGCTTGTATTAGATCAAAGTCTTAGTCTATTTAGAGGAAAGAAATTACATGACATACTAGCTCATCACTTATAAAGAAGAAACGATAATTTATTAATAGGAATGAAAGCTGCAAAATCTCAAATGAAATTATATTTAAAATTAAAAAAGACATTTAAAAATACTCAGATAATGTGTGCACATCTATTATTTCTCTTGAATAGGTAGGTTTCATTACATTACATAAAACAAACTGCTTAAAATTGTGGGAAAGCTGGGGGAGGAGAGAGTGTACAGCATACGATTTCCGCAAATTCAACAGTAGATGATAAGGGATTGTTAATTGCATTGGAGGAGTTTCATTTGTATGGATATAAAAGTAATTGCTTCACATCCCTTAATTGGTTGTTACAACCCTGAAGGAATTTATTCTTGGCTGTACAGCTTAAGGGCACTCTCGTTTCTGGAGATGAGGACAGGCATTTTTCGAGGCATTTAGGGACAGTTCCTGAGAAAGTCTGAATTTTGAAGCTGCTGATGTCATAGCTAGCTAGTCTGAAGGATCCTTTAGCACTTGTTTGATGGCAAGAACGTTGCTGACATTGTGTGTGACATGCTCTGATGCAGTTCCCCAAGTCGAAGTGACTTTAGCTGGCAAAAGGTCTGTTTTCAGTGGCAGGGATGGAGTTACAAGCAGAATACGTTAAGACTCTCTAGTCTTTCCCACTAAATTTTTCCAGTGATCTTCACAGTGTTTGGAGCTGGGTATACCTTCCATCAGCACACATTCTCCCACAAGCAGCAACATAATGCACAGTAGTGGCAACCCATTGATGGCTCTCTCTTTTGGATTAAGGTGATGTAGCAGTGCAGGGCTTGTCTTGGCTGTTCACACAGATTCCCTGACACTTTTCCTAGAAATGAAAAAAAGTTACCAAAAATTGTACATGAAACATACCTTTTGTTGTGAGGAAGCTGCCTTTTCAGAACTGTTAAAGCTGTATTACCTGAAAGCTGAGTTAAAGCTGAGTTCTGCCAGCAAGAAAAGGATAATCTTGTCCTCAGCCTCTGAATCCCCAATATTACTTGCATATTTCTCCCATATAACTGTGAGCTGACATCTCTGACCCAGTTTCAGACCAAGGTGACCACAGCTGTCCATTTCTAGTGAGCTGTACTGTCACTTCTCAGCATGTCAGGGAACCAGCAATGGCTTTGCTTGTTAGTTTTTAGATGAAGAAGAAAACCATTAGCAATAACAACAAGACCAAGATAGCTCAGAAGCAGCTCAACTTTTCTGGTTCAGCAATTTCAGTATAATGTCATGAAGAAAATTCTGAGGAAACCTCTCCATCTGGGGAGTGCATTTTTTAAAAAAAAGTTTGCTCTTAGAGCTTATCTTCAAGTATGGTACACGTGCAGTTCTCTAGGAACTTCAGTGAATGTTTTTAATTAAATTGGAGCAAAAACCTACTGAGCAGGAAAACCTAGCCTGCCTCGTGCTCTCATTTTCAAGCCTGCTGGAACAAATGTGCTGTGATTGTGACTTGGAGAAACAATCACTGCGTTGTGCTTCAGGGTTGATTGTTACAGCGATGACATCAATGACATCATGTTAGTGACACAAAAGAGCTTTGGGTGATATCCAGGGATCTCAGCCATTTAACCTGAATGGTGGGAAAGGTGGAGCCATAGAAAGCATCCAAGTGAGGTAACTGCCATCATGATCTGCAGTAGAGCATGAAGGGGTGGGAGGTGAAGTTTGGGTTCTCTACATTTACTACATTCTCTACATTTGTGTGTTGAAAATGCACACAGTCAAACTGATTTCCCTCCCTTTCCTGCCACTTCTTAACATACAAGACCTTCCCAACTTGCCTGGTGTGAGATCGCTGGCAGTGACCCAACAGTGAGAGCTGAGCAACTACCTCTGTCCCTGGTAAGAACCTGTACAAATGGTCCATTAAGAAGTATGGAGGAGATCTAGTGAAAGCCTGTGATTATTAGAAATTAGTGAATACAGTGTCTTGACAGGTGTGAGACCCTGTGCTTTATCTCTTGTAGGAAGGCAGGTATGTAGTTGACTTCTCTATTTTCACAAATTTGCTGGCAACTCTTATGAGGTGGGGCAGATGTGTAACTGCACACTGGGCTTACGCAACTGTGCATGTGTGTAGGTACAGGCTTGCTTTGGATGTAAGCAGTGCTGAATGAAAGACTTGTGGAGTTAAAGAATAGTTGTATGTGTAGTGTTTAATAATCTTCTGTATTGCATCCTGGCTTTTAGAAAGAAGCCTGGATAGTTCCATAGCTGAAGATGTTATTTTCTCCTTTTTGGGCAGGGATAGGGTGTGCTTTAAAAGAACATTTGCTCTGAAAAGTACTATATAGAAGAGACAAAGGATAACACTTCGCTGAAAAGATCTTGGGATTAGGGGAATTTTCCTGCTTTTTATGTCTCAAGTCACTGCAACTGAGGGAGGTGTTTTTGTGTTTAACTTATATAAATGCCCTGAAAGGAAGCAGGAGGAGGACAGAGGGGCATGGAGGAGAGACTTCCTTCTCACGTGGTTTGGCAAGTTAAGCTTCATTCTTTTGGTAACCATCAGCACTAGCCATGAGAAAAAAAAATCCAGAAAGTTAAATTTGACTTCATAAAGTTGCATTAAGTAACAGGTGTCCAGTTCAGATCTTCATCCTGCTATACAATGTTAGCATTGTGGTTACTTTTGTGAAAGACATCCCTGTTCACAGCAATATCACTAACCTTAGATTCAGGTACAGATTTTTCTACAGTTTGTGCAGAGTTAAGGGTAGAGATAATGGACATACAGTCACTCTTTCATTGAGAAACATCTGGGTACTTGTCATTGATGCGTTTGGGGCTGTGGAAGGTGGCGGGGGGTAATAGTGGTAGTGAATTCTCTTGCTCTAGGTTAAATTGCTTTGGTTGTGTGTTCCACTTCCATTCCCAGCATTAGAGCCCTGACAGGCATACACAGCTGAATTCTGCTGTGCCTGAAGCCTGCAGCCATGGAGCAGCTGATGGAGTCAAGGGTGGCCCCACTCCTGCCGGTGTGCTTGCAGGAAGATGAGATTAAACCTGTAACCCATGTGGAGCCTGAGGGGGAGTTGTGGTTGCTAGACCAAAAACCATTTTGATCTAAGGTCCCCAAGAGATTTTGATTTCATTTTATGGCTGAAAGATTGCCCCAGATAAAATGAAGAGGATCCCATTGTTTTCCTAGCGTTCATCTATCTGTGTGTCAGTGTCGTTTCTCTGTCTACGGCAGGGAGAGCCAAGGTTCTTCTTTCAGGAAAGGCTCACAGCTGTACAGTCAAAAATAAAAACACTGATGCCTGGAGGATCAAGTATGTTCTCATGGCTGTAACACTTGCAGGAGATGTCTATTCTTACTGGCTGTGCAGTAGGGAGACTTTACTGATTCCAGTCATTTCAGGTGCCTTAGGTGGAATGAGTCAGGACCATATTAAATATTTGTGTTCACAGTTATGGTTGAAATACATGCATCATTTGGTTGAAATGATTGCTGCTAATGAGGTGCAGGTGTAATGTACTGTGTCCAGGAAGGACGGGTGGTGATGGTTTTGTATCCATGTGCTGTGAGGTTGACTCACTGAAACTTGCTTTAGTACCTCTCCGTATACGTACACTATTTAGGCCCAAAGTGACTTGAAAGTGTTTCTGAATGGCAAGTGGGGACATCTGTCTGGGAGAAGGAGCCCTTCAGGGAGCAAAACCCTGGTAACAGCAGGCAGAGCTGCTGTCTCCTTTTGCCACTGTTCGTATAGCAGGACTTTGTCTCCCCTTGGGACTCAAGTCTGTTAAACAATGGTGCTGGTTGATGCAGTACTGTTAACCCTGGCATCCCTCTAAGATCCAGGTGAGAGAGGGTGTGTTGGGCTGAGAGACCTGTCTGGCCATAAGAAAGAAGAGGATATTTATTCTGGGCTCATGAAGGGAAGTTGCACGTTGGCAGCTCTCACATGAACTGGCTGTTTGCTCTGCACTGCAGCCCCAGCCTTGCTCAGGTTTCATGGTGAATCTGACCTGTAAAATTTAATGTCCTTCTGCAGTGTGTTTAAATAAAATATGATAGGACCTTGACCGTAAGTGCCTTATTCTCAGCAATGAAGAAAGTATCATCATGCTGGTGTCCAAGTAGAGGTCAAGGCAAGGCTATTGCAAACATCAGGAATGTAACTGCTGTAAAATTTAGGTGATTGGTGCCTTTGATTATCCTCTCTTCCTCTTTCTATTGTCACTTTAAATACCTTTTTCAGTCTTGCTTTGGCAGCTAATTTATATCTAGCAAGTGAAATCCAGAAGTTCTAAAGCCTGAGGTGGTTTCTTCATTGTTCATTATAAGGAGGGGATCAAATCAGGTGGTCATGGTGGCCTCTTCTAGATGAGGCCTCTTCATAACCTAATGAACAAGAAATTATTTCAAACTAATCCCAGTTCCACCCACACAGTATGCACCAGTGTGATTTGTTCCCTTCTAATATGTTTACTTGAGTCATTTGAATGTTTCTGTATGCAGGGTAACATTTGCTCCATGTTTCTGTGTGCATGAGTTGCTTAGCAAAAACTTCTGCTTGGACTCTCCACTTTAATAGACTGTATAAACCACAAAATGGTTTATAATATGGGACTCAAACCAAGAAACATTAATGTTCTAGAGGTAATAAATATTTCAGGGAGAAAAGCACCATTTAAGTTGCACAGACAGCTGTACCTGGTTAAAATGGCCTAGAGATTATGCAAGTAGGTTGAAAAACTGTAGCAGGTGTTTTGGCAGATGTATTGAAAACAACAGTCTTGCTTCTTTTAGTCTGCATTGGGTGTTTAAGTGGTTTCCAAATCTGGGAGATGAAGTTAGTAAACTAGTTGCAGTAGTTTTTATTCTTGGTTCTGCTGTTGATGAAGTTGAGTTTGAGAGGAATCTTGGTCTGTATTGTCTGAATTCAAGGAATTCCTTTAAACTTATTTCATCTCTCTGCTTACTTTCTCTCTCTGCTGTGGGAAAGTTGGTGGCTGCATAGGCAGAAATCACAGACTTTTATTCTTGTGCCATTTTTTAGATCCAAAGCTGTTTAAGTGCACATGGATCAGTACTGCAAAGTGGGCTGAGCAAAACCTTATGTCAAAACCACACAGGTCTTGTTTCCAGTTCACATCTGTGTGCATGCATACATGTGGATAATAAGATCCACTGTTGGCATTGCTCGTGTTCAGCTGGCTAAGTAGTAGTAGTGCTGTTATTTCCTCCAAGGGTGTTTATTTAGCATACGAGTTATGTTGACTTCTAGGGTATATGTATTTTCCTAAGTATAGGAACCCATCAGAGCATGGAAAGGATCTGTCTGAAAATATGGCAAAGTATCCAGTTATACTGAGCCTAGATCAGCTACAAGGATAAATCAGTTTATATAGTGTGTATGTATTTATTGCAAATAAATATTTTGTGCATTTTTTTTTCCCTTCCAGGGGCCAAAAATGCTCTCAGTTGGGAGTTCTGCTGTCAAGAGGCAGCTGTAACTGCCCCTGAGTATATAATGTCCCATCATTTTGCTCAGAACCCATGGGGACAATTAGAAGTTATACTGAACTTGGTATTTAATGTGGTACTTTATACTTAAGTGGAAGGATGTAGAAGAGCCTATTAAACTATAAAAGCAGTGTATCCTATAAAGTTTTCAGAACTCACTTTGCAATAGTTTTTCATTACAGGCTGTTACAGCCTGAAGAGCATTCCATTTTTTGCCTCTTACTTGATGCTGGATGCTTAAGTTGTATATCAAAGCTAAATTCTGCCGTATCAGTCGACTTTTGAAGCAAGTGCTTGCAGGAATTATCATTTTACTGTAAGTTGAAGCAAAAGCCAATGATTATGTGCCCCAAACTGTTGTTTAGTGGTGATAGTTCCAGGTGACTGTAGGAAACAAGCCACCAGTTCCTCATGGTGGTCAGAACTTCCATGTGTCACAGCTGCCTGGCTTCTTAAAGTGTTTTGTGTCAGCCTCAGGAGCAGAAAAATGAAGATGCTTACTGTGCTGATAGGAAAAGAATAGACACTGAAATCCTGGGATGGAAGGAGAAAGCTTTCTAGCTACTTTTATGTATCTGATGTACTTTATAGTGTTTGTCACAGCAGTTTCATGTATCTGCCATCCTGTGTAGTTCTGGATGCTGGTCAGGGTTCAAACAGAGAAGTGCCTTCATGCCAATACCCATCAGAGTATTGGAGTAAACAGTGTGCTATTGCTTGATCTTTCCTGACACTTTCTCTGTTACACAGAACCAGATTTGGGGAGCTGGCCCATGCTCCCCAAAATGAAGTCGTCAATTGCTTTAGGGTTTGCTTGTTTGTTTTATATTTTTAAGTTCTTCATGTAAGAATTTTGTGAGTGTATATTGCAGTTTTGTTTCCACATACATTGAGATAGGTAAGATGTAAAAAGAAAAAAAATAGATCCCACATGTCATATTGTGGGCTGCCCCTGCTCCGCACACTGCCCCCAGCATTAGTTCTTTGCTGTTCAGGGGAAACAAACATTAGGGAGTTGCCTTGTCTCCTGCATCCTGTATTTCTTTATACGCTTTTCATTAGAGAAAATATTCCCAGTGCTTATTTTGCTCCCCCATTCTGCTATTGGACGTCTATTTTAATTTTGTATGTGTCACCAGCTGAAATTGTGGCAAACATTTGGGAGGCATGTAGACTTCCGAGGTCTGAAACACTTGTGTGCATTTGCTGTATGCTGCATCCTTGGAGTAATATTTCCTATGAATAGAACACTTTACTATTTGATTAAATTGTGAGCTCTTAGATGCTGAAACCCTGTGCTGGTCCAGATTGAGTTACCATAGGTTAATTCATTATCCACTGTCAGCTGAGCTAGTCTACTGCCCAAATGAGCTCTTAGTTGTGTTCTTTGCAGATAATCCTGTTTGTAAATAGAAGCTGTTTACTAGCTAGGTGCGACAGTAATAGGTCTACATGGCTGATTAGTATTTTGTGGTGTGATCAAAAGGAGCAGTGAAGAAAGATACACACCTTGTGCATTTTGCTTTATGTTCTTTTGCATTTTTTCATTGCCATTTCATTATGTTCAATGAGGCATCCAGGAGTTTGCCTGGCTTTGAGAAGAAATGGAGACTTATATTAAAGTGCTGATCTCCTATAGTTCTAAGTGCCGTGTAATTTTCTCTGGTTTTTTGTTGTTTTTTTTCCATAGGAACGTGAGATTTAGGCATTGAGGAAGATGTGAATTGATCTAAGTGACTTACTGGTTGAAGGAAACAGAGAATTAGCTGATTTCATTAGATTTCATTTCCTTACCACCTTGCTTTTCTGTAGTTGAGCTTTGCAATCGTGATGGCCTTTCCACGCAGTGCAGGATTGCTAATGCCAGGTTTGTCTTAACTCGATGTAACTCCTCTTTCTTTTGAGCTTGTCAAAGGTCTTTCCATGAGCATGGCAGCAGTCTCAGAGGCTTTCTTCTAGTCCTGCTGAACTGTAATTGTAAATTAAGTCAAAATCTGATCAACGACAGGAAAACCTGTGTGCTTTCCTGACATGAGCTTGACCAGGGGCTGACTGGGACACCTCTGCCAGTGTTTGGAAAAGGGTTCTGAAGGAAAAGGGGTGATAAGTTCTTAGGGAAAAGGCTAAAAGCTTCTCTTATTTTTTATTAATATTTGTAAAATTGCGGTCCTTGTTTTTCTTGTTGCTCTAAGTAGCCTCTTACTGTTTCAAAGGACTGCAGTGGGGATCCCGCCTGTGTTGTGTGCTGTGAGAGTCCTGAATTAAGTCCCTGGCGATTACCTTTGCCCAGCCAGTCAAACATCTATATCAGCAGGAGACTTAAGTACTTTCCTAATTTAAAACCGTGATCTTTAAGGTGGAAGGAGTTTTTACTTTGTGAACTTTTGGATTACTTCCACAAGGGTAATTATCCGTACAGTTTTGTTTCCTTGAGCGTGTGCAGCTGTAGAGCAGCAGTGATTAAAAAAA